>RXPK01000202.1:1069455-1161318 GCA_004143645.1 Protaetia brevitarsis | reverse complement strand
GGCTCTGATACCACGCGTATAATTTATTTAACAGTAATGAATGATTTACAGAATCAAAAGCACGACTCATATCAAACAAAAGAGCTCTGACGTGCTCTTGTGTTTAGGTCTGCATATACTTTATTTAGGCTGCGATAGATGGCGATAGTGGTCGATCTCGAATTAATTAGATACAACATTTAGTTAACTTCACCCTCATCTATAGACGTTTGGGTCGAATCCGACCCAGTTGCAGAAATATTGGGCGTAATTTTCCCACCACTTGCTCAAAACCTCGTGACTTGGCGTAATCTTTCTCTCAGTCATAACGGAGAGTTGGAAGTGAGAAGGTCACCAAGGCATGTGTAGTCTTCACTTTCAGTACTTTTGAAAGTTCAAGCGTTCCCTTCGTTGGGTCGTACTTCGACTCCACGTCTAAGTTCTAAATTTATTTTTAATTTCGCTTGGCAATATTTCCTGTTAGGGCAGTAGCTGTGATTAAAACGATGGAAGAAGATAATGCTGAATTGAAACGTCAACAAGAAGCATCGGAGGAAGAATTTGACGATGAAATTGAGGAATATGCCTCAGACTAGAATCAGAGGATGAAATTATTCCAAATACGGATGACGAAGAAGATACATTATACTGCGAAAAAAAAAAATGAGTACAAAGAAATTAATGCTAAAAACGGCGAAGATATGAATAGAAATTTTGAAATCAGAGAAGATGAGTCGATCTCAGGTACCAGTCATTTCTGTATTTTTAAAAACACCAGCCGTGAATATCATTACTCATCCATCTTCCAGGACCAAGGGAGATGCGCGTGAGCTAACTGAGATGAAATGAAACTATTTTCTCTTTTTATCACGGATGATATTATAGAAAAAATCGTACTCCATACTAATGAATCTATTGAACGAACAAGCTCATACTACAAAACATTTTAGAGGTATAAATGCAACAACTGACACATTTGAAATCAAGAAAAAGAACATTATAAATTACTAAGAACCTATAACAGATAGGTATAGGAAGCATTGATAGGATTTTAAAGACCGTTAGTATTAGAATTTTAAAATTAGAAAATTACTTGCCTTTAAAGATAGCGAAAATTAAAAGTATGTTTTTGTACACCCTTTTTTTATTATTAAGTCTAATGTTTTAGTTAAAAAATAAATACAGTTTAAAACATCTAGCTTAAATATGCATGACACGCATACCTCTTCAATGTTGGTCTACATTTTGAAGGATAGTTAATTATCTCGTAAACGAGTTGAGTTAGTTAGGCATAAGAAACCTAACACTAACTTGTCTTTAGTTAGTCTGTACTATCAAAATATGTCATCATATACAGGATGTTCCATTTAATTTTTCACGATTTTGGTGTGTAACTTTTCTTAGAGTTACCTGTATACTTCAAAATAATTTTGAAATGGAGTCCTTCTGAACCTGCATAACCCTTAACAAAAAAAAAATGAAAATATGTTACTGCTTTTCGTATATAAACCGACGCGAATGTGGTGGCCAACCCTGTATAAACTAAATTCAAAGAAAGGCTCTCATCCTAACGATGAACGCAACTTATTTTTAAACTTGTGTTGGGATTGATAAAACCTTATATAGAGAAGAGGTGGGAAAACAAACATCTTCCGAAGGAGCTTTGCTGTTAGATTGGATATTTTTTGAAAAAGAAGCAACAGAAGGAACCAAATAAAGGAGAATCTAGAAAAAGAAAAAGATGCAAGTTCTGTCGAAATTGCTACAGTGATACTGATAATGAATCAGATAATATAGCGGAAATTTCATCATTTTGACGAATTATTTTTTTATCATTTTTTAGTTTATATTTGTTGCACTTGCAGTTATTTTATTACACTATTCATATTTTATAGAATTACCTTACTTACAGTAATTTCAATCCCAAGTCAAATCATTTCTGAAAAATTACTGAAGGATTGACAATGTTTATAAATTTAGTTAAGTCGAAAAACTTTTAACTAGTCACTTTTGTGGAAAACCTGTACAGTATAGTAAATTACGTATTGTTTGACGCATGCAATTCTTGATACATCTGACTACATTAACAGCTATTTTCGTATTAGACATGGTATATTTAACATTTTTTTCTCTGGTTATTATGAAATACTGATGTAGTTAGTACCATACCAGCATATAACCTAACAAAACGTTGTCAATCTTAGTTATCAGATTAAAGTAATAATAAAAATGCATAATTCAATGCTAGGTGCCTATAAACAGGAGTGCTGTTATGATCGAAAGCTTTCCTTGAACGCAATTTTAAAATTAAACTCGGAAAGTCCACGTAAATAATTGTTCTTTTCGTAGAAACATACTGGGGCATTCAACTGGGAACAATAACTATTGTGAGCGCAGGCAGAATTTTAATTTATTATTTATCGTTAATTAGTCTGAGGCATTCATTAAAGTAAAATAAAGAAACAGAGCGGATCTTCACACCGCGCTTCCGGCGACAATTAAGCCGTGGAAACGTTTTACAACTACGGAATAAAAATCTATTTAAGGCAGTCGCCGGTTCGGAGAAGGAAACGCTCGGCCGACTGCATTAAGAACAACGCCTTATGAAATTCTTATTCTGCGGTAATTAAGATAAAAAATACCGTTTATACACCGCTAATGATTATCGCCCGAGATAAATTAGAAAAGTACCAGAGTTATTAAGGATAATAATAAATTGGTTACGAGTTTCAGCGCGTAAAAATGATAATTACTTGCGTTTAAGTGCATCAGACCTGGTGATTTTACTAATTTATAGTTTCTTTTTGGTATGGGAATTAAATAAAATGAATTAGATTATTGTTATAAATAAAATATATTTAGTTGATTAATAGATATACCTACAGCAGTTCGAATGGTCAGGAAATAAAGAGAACAATAAAAGGGACATTTATTATGCGGCGTTCGTAGAAGTAGTATTTCAATTTTCTTTTTGTTATTGCATACAAACATAAAGTTCAATAAACAGCAATTTACAGTTAATCGCACAATTTGCATATGAACAGACTTGACATTGCAATTCTATTGATGTTTCGCATATGTTGTTCGTCAGTAAATATATTATAGGATTTCTTAGAATCGCGTTTAACAGTTTAACTACGTAGTTAAAATATATGAGGGGTTGTTGAAAACTCTGAAGTTTATGCAAGAGATTGCGCCAGTAGCATTAAATTGATCGTA
Source organism: Protaetia brevitarsis (assembly GCA_004143645.1). NCBI lineage: Eukaryota > Metazoa > Arthropoda > Insecta > Coleoptera > Scarabaeidae > Protaetia > Protaetia brevitarsis. Next base: position 1,158,120 of record RXPK01000202.1, on the reverse strand, counting down.
GGTTCACTAGCCAGTGAATAAAGGGGTTATAGTTATATAGTTAGAGATAGATAGATATTTATTCATCCTCTCGATATCTCGTTTTTCAATTTGTACCCGTACGAATTAGGAAACTAGTCGAGATGTGACGTATAGGCAACTCATTCTGTTCTTGAATAAATCTTATTCATAACCTCAAAATGGCAGCTAAATTTTGATTAACCGTCATGTATCATATTGGTTGTTTTAATTATATTTAGTGTTTAAATTACATAATGCTTACCTTTTGTGAGATATATGCTTAAGCAGCAGTGTGAAAAACCACACCAGAAGATACAAAAATAGAAAACTAGCAAAGTTATCGAAACACGTTTTAAGTACTTTCAAACAACTTTTGCGCGCACCTCAACACAACAAATAGTTGCGCCAGACATGATAAAAGTGCGTTCTTACTGCTACTTCGTACAAAAACTATGGTAATACGATTTAGAGGCGGAACGATTTTTCACAAACCACAATCAAGTATAATAACATGTATACTCGTATTTATTATTAATTTTATAAAATCTGCGTGTAAGTGTAAAATATTAGGGCACAGTTTGGTATGAGAAAAATCTCTTACCAATCTTACACTAAACCTTAGCAAATGTAAAGAAAATATGAAAAACACGAGAGATTTTGCCTATTCTAGCTAGAACTCTAAAATAATAACTTGGGTGAGATTGTTCAGAAAGCAGAACATTGTACAGTCGAGTTTTAAATCTTTTATATGGCAACAATTTTAACCAATTAGATATGGTATTATAGAGTTTACATATCGCTGTGGACTGGCACCCCGGTTGTTTGAACTCTATTATGTTATTTTTCGAAGATCAAGCGCAAATTCTCACAGAAGTTTTTTTTGTTTTAAATTAGTTTTTGTAAATATTTTGTTTGATAAATTTAAGTTATTTATCTGTTCAGCCTTTTGTTTATTTTCATTCCTTTAATATGTTAGCATTTGTTTATCATGTTTTATTTCCTTCTTAAAAGGCGTATTCGATGATCTTTTGCGGCTGTTGCAGCGCGCGCATTTGTTATTTTGTTATATGTATGCGAGGTTTTGGGCCTCTTAGGGAGAGTGATCTGAATGTACGCGGCGTTGGTAGATATTTGTTCGTTGCTCCAATTTTGCAATTGTTCAGTAAAGATTTGTTCGTTAATTTTTGTTATTTTGTTCAACATTCAGATTACTCACTAGTTATTAAATAGGTGTTATATCGTTGTGCACAATTTATATGTAAGGCTCGTTAATAATTTTCGTTTTAGAAGTGATCGCGTTTAGAGTTTAAATTATCCGTTTTTTTTTTGTTTTCAAATAAATTGTAGTTTAATCACCTCGGGGTAGGTGAAAAGAAGCTTTGAGCTTGATTTAAATTTCATTTTTATTTTGCTTGTTTCTCCACGTGTAATTTATTTAAATTTTTGTTTGCTTTGATTTTTGAGACCACGTGGATTTTTTTTTAGGTATAAGAGATTACTTCTAGAACGAATCTACCATTTTGTTTGCTAAGGATTTGCATTGTCCTTTTTAATTGTAAATTCACGAAGGGGTTATTTTAATCCAAGACATTCTGTCTTAAGGTTTTTTCCCCTGTTGTTTGTAATCAAATGTGTTTTTTTTTTTAATTACAATAAAAGTTAATGATTTTAAATATCATCCTAAATTACAGTTCTTTTATTTTTTGAATCAACCATTTCAATCTTTGGGGTTTTTAAAGGAAAGTCAATTTATTTTCGCCCACATTTTGTTTTCATGAAAATTACTCTGAGATCAAAGAATCTTTTGCGCCCTTTTGAATTTTTATTTGCTGAGCTAGTTAATTTAATTTTTTAATTTAATTTTTTCCACTTTAATTATATGCTGGTACATTCAGTTCACAGCAATATGTTAAATGAAAATGGTCTTTCAAATAATATCGCAAAGTTAAGGAGTTATGATTAGGTACATTCAAGTTACGTACGTCTGTTTTTATACTGAATTTTTCTATAGAAATATGTAGGCATTTTGGTTGAAATTATCGAACGAAATAGAGATATTGTATGTAAAAAAATATATGCGAGGCTCTCTTAAATCTTGGAATAATACAATAATTCTGAATTGTTGAACGGCCTATAAGTTGAAGCAATAAGGGAAGTGTGATTAATAACCATACAAAGTAAAGTTTTGGTTTCACGTGACGATGTGGAAAAATTATTTTTAGTGCTGAATAAGTGCTTTGAAATCTAAAATAATTATCCATATACAATCCTAGGATTTTGCATATGTTAACTAAAGCGATTTAACGTAATATGGAATTAGTTACTATACACATCAACTATCTTCTGCCTTCCAATAATATCATCGAGCATTTGGAGGTGTTCAAATGTAGACCATAGTTGCTACAAGATTGTGTTAAAATATGTAAATTGTCGAATTGTTAGATGTGCTTTCAAAATATGAGAAGGATCAAAGGCATAAGTTAACTGTGCATCATCTGCATACATTTTTACAGAACAATTTGCGATATTATTGAACATGAAACATGCATAAATGAAAAACAATAGAGGACCAACTGGCGAACCTTGTGGAACGCTTTTTTTAATGTTGAATTGCGATGACACAGCGCTGCCGAATATCGCAGACCGTCTCCTCCCGAACTCTTTAACAGCTATATAGCATTATTCTACAACCCAATAAATTGAAGTTTTTGCATGGAAATTGTTATGATCAGTGGTATCAAAATTCAAGTAAAATTACAGTAGCATTTAAAATATGATCAGTGATACTCAACACTATAGTCTCGCATATTTATTTTGTTATAAGACACACATATGTATTTAACAAATCAAAAAAAATACCTAAAGTAATAAAAAGAACGATCATTTTTAAAACCAACAAAAAGAAAGAAAGATAATATATAGAAGCGAGCACCAACAATGGATCTTACAATGGCTTTTTGTGGTAAAAACACTCTCTTGGATGCTGCCGATATACCCCAGAGCAAAATTCCATACTGAATCCTCGATTGAACCTCAGCGTGGTACAATGTCAGCATACATTCCAGAGTAACCTGGGATATCAAACAATGAAAAACATAACACTTACTCGATAATTTTGTAGTTAAATTTTGACAATACTCATTCCATAACATATTAGACTCAAATGTAACGCCAAGGAATTTTACAGATTTAGCCTCCGGTAGATTTATATCCTTCAAAAAGATATTTGTGATATCTGTTCGCCTATATCTTGTATGAAAAATCATATATTTCGTTTTCTCTAAACTTAACGACAGCTTGTTTGTTGCGAACCATTCCGTTAAAGTACGAAGCAGTGTATTTGTAATAAATTCTCGCTCCTCGTTCGTTGTTAATATGGAGATATTATCGGCATACATGGTTAGGTAAATGTCTGATAAGAAAAACACAATATCATTAAATACAAGTTAAACAACACCAGGCCAAAACAGAACCCTGTGAATACCCATCACAACCGGCAATGAATGAGATCGAGCAGTCTCGATTTCACCAGAAAGTTTAACATTTTTAATTTTCACGTATTGGATGCGGTCGTACAAGTACCAAGGAAACCAATTTGCCACTATACCTCTGATTCCATACCTCTGTAACTTCTCAATGACATTGTCATATTGTACACAACCAAAAGCCTTTTGCAGGCTACAAAAAAATATATGAACCAGGTATTTCAGAATATAAGGACAACATAATCTGATCATGCTTAGACTTAACTGATCAGCTCCATACGAGTCTTTTCTCCATAGGCGGGTGTAATTCGAAGAATGCAACTCGGCCAGAAAGACCTAAAGAGTTCGCTAGCCCCATATGATACATGTGTTTATTTAGTGCGCTGTGCCCACTGAAGATTCCTGTGAGCAATCTCAATATGTCCCTGCTCATAAAGACCCCATTACGGAGTCTTTCCGCATACGCATGCAACCCTAGGGATTTACAGTGTCTTGCCGGCGAGTCATGTTGGGATCTGACAAATGTTTTGATGCTGCCATATAAGCTACCACAGCTTCCGGTGCTGGACCTAACTAAGAATGGCAGCTGTCGCTGGGATCCCTTGCTAACGTGTCAGATATTTCATTGCTTCTGATGACCTACCACCCATCTCAATGTAACATTTAGATGTTCTGCCAGTTGCTTAAGCTTTCTGTGGCACTCCAGTACCACCTTAGAGTCAAATCTGACAGCCCGCAAAGGTTTGGGGGCAGCATGGCTGTCGGAGATGATTTCTACCCTTCCATTCTTGCGCAGGCAGTTTGAAATGCCTTAGCGCAAGTCTGGATGGCAATAATTTCGGCCTGGAAAATGGTGGGAGAGGCTCGTAGGCTAAAAGCTTCACCGCTTTTCGTCCCTCCAGATTCCAATGCACGTACCATTATGCGTTTTCGAGGCATCGACAAACCAGCGGGATAGACCTCGTCTCGGTTTGCGGATGTACGCTATTGCAGTTTCCTTGCTGGAGATATCTACGCTGTATCCCTCAGAGAAGCTGAAAACGGGCGAGACTTACCCGCCTTTATGGACAGTGGTACTGTTTGCTCGATGTAGTTGAAGATGCTGGTGTGGTGTCCGACTTTGCCGGAGAAGTTCTTGTATTATTCAATGTCATTTGAAAACTCTAAAATCTATTTTTTGATATCAGCGATTCTTTCCTAATTTATTTTTGTCGTAATAACAAAAAATGATATTATTCGTTTAACGCAAGGAAATGAAAAGTAATCTGTTTGTTTCATTGAATTTTTAAATTTTAAGTATTTCGCGTGTAACCGTTCGACGATGCGCAGTGCTGTGTTTTTAGATTAAGAATAAGAATATTCTAGAAGCACATTGTGCAACCATGTTACAAGGATTGGATTACGCTGGATCATTTCTAATCAAGGATGGTAAACTATGAAACCGACAACACATAAAGGCTTATTTGTGCGTATTTGTTTGTTTTATAACAAAAGCTGTTCATATGGAGTTGATCACAGATTTGTGGACTGACATGTTTTTAATTGTTTCAAGAGATTTATTAGCCGATGTGGGTTATGTAAGAAGTTGTGGTCTGACCATGCAACAAATTTCAAAGGTGCTTATAACGAAATTTTGAAAACCATGACTGACATTAAGAACTCTGCCAAGGTTAAAAATTATCTTGAGTCAAAGGAGGTAGTTTGGAATTTTATTCCTGCTCGCACTATTCATTTTGGTGGAATCTGGGAGGCTGCTATAAAGTCAACAAAAACTTACTTAAAAAAGATCATTGGTAATACGCGCCTAACCTATGAATATTTTTATTCCGTTCTAGTACAAATAGAAGCGATCCTTAATTCTAGACCTTTATACCCCCTTTCCATGACCCCAACGACTTGCAGGCTTTACACACAGGGGCATTTTTTGATTGGAGAGTCTCTTACTGCATTATCACGGCGAGATGTAACAGTAACACCGGTCAACAGATTGAATAATTATCATCACCTACAGCAGCTCTATCAGCAGTTCTGGAAAAGATGGTCTTCAGAATATTTACACACCATACAGAAGAGAAACAAATGGATCTTCGACAGTTCAGGAGGTGTCCAGGTAGGCGATCTCGTGCTATTAAAAGAAGATAACGTACCTCCGTTGAAGTGGATCATCGAGGTGCATCCAGGCTAGGATGGAAGACATCGAGTAGTTACGATTAAAACTGCTCAGGGAACCGTGAACCGAGGCGTACAAAAAGTATGCTGTTTTCCGAAAGACTTAGACTAAACTTTGATATCTATTGTTTTTACTTTTCGTCTTTTATCATTCCGTTTTGAAAACATAGACTTTCAAGTCCGGCGTTATGTTTAGGTTTCGTTGAATTTTTAAATTTTAAGTATTTCGCGCGTAACCGGTCGACGATGCGAAGTGCCGCGTTTTTAGATTAAGAATAAGAATATTCTAGAAGCACATTGTGCAACCATGTTACAAGTTACAACATAAGGTGAAGTTTTATTAGATCAATTAAGTGTATAGAAAAGCAAGCGACAGTTTGTATCATTAAAGAGAATTCATAATCCACAAGTATTAACATAATCTTTTCTTTTCTTTTTGTTTGTTCCATCAATATTGGGTACCAAACTATTCCCAACGCATTTATATAATGTGAAGCAATAAATTTTCAGAAGGATTTTATTTAAAAAAATGCGATACGTTTTAAAATCACTCGCATTCACGGAAATTGCGGCAAGAAAGTTTAACATAAAATACGCCACACTATTGTACCTAGTTTTAGTACCCTAACGTATTGTTACCTGGCTTTTAAACAAAACGAAAAATCTACAAAAACGTCAACATCGCTTTGTCGCACGGACGGAGAAGGAAGGAAACGGAGAAAACAAAAGAAAAGAAAAAATAGCGAAGACGCCCGGCGCCGCAGACAACGACATCTGTTTCAAGCCCGTGCTCCTGAAAAGAACTGAAAGAGTAAATGTGTGCGGGCGCGCCGTCCATAAATTGCGTTCAGGAAATATTCTACTCCGCACTCGGTCGGTCCCATTTGCAGTTACAACAAAGTTTTCCTAACGACATACACAAGTTAGTCCTCCTTTTCAGAAGTTGTTGCCGTGACAAAATGATAGCGTTTACGCGCGCGTCTGTTTCTACTTTTCTTCTTCTCTGCATGATTAACTGCGAAACTCCGGTATAGATGGTGCGCGTTTCTTCGATTCGCGAACACCTTTCTCCACTTCGGGCGCCCCTCCTTATTTATTATGTAAACTTTCATTTGCCCGCGTTTGTTCTCCCCTCCGACGACGCACGCATATTGCAGGTGAAACGTGATGGAATCGAAAGCGGGAAAAATGAATAGACTAAACGATGGTGATGTTAAATATGGAATGAGTACAATGGGGATTTTGTTACTTGCGCTTACTTTATTTATTGTAGAAATATTTTTGGAGGTACTCTAGCGCATGCATGCTTGTTAATTCAGTCTATAATTACTTATACCGAGTTCCTCTTTCTTCACTGTAAGGTAAAGTCAGGTAAGTGTGTAGTAAAAATTGCATAGTGCGAAGAAAATGTAACACTGTTCACATAATAAGACATTTTGATAAATTTTACACAAAGAAGTACTTAATATATGCTCAGTTGAAAGCCTTCAATAGATACACCTTTTATAATTATCAACGGTTTACTAGAAAAAAAGAAATTTTAAACACTGTCAATACTACACGCTTACCCAGCAAAATGCGGCAAGTGTGTAATAGTTCCGCATTTTATATATTAATAGCATTATCCTTTAGTTCGGCCAAGAGTGTAATACTAAACTGATGCCTGTTTAATAAGGTATGATATATTAATAATATATTCAAGTTATTACACGTTAGGAGATGGGAACTTTTATTTGTAAAATTAGTATGAAGCTTAGTACATTAGTATTATAACAAGAGGACGTCCGTATTTCAATTTTAAAAATAAATATAGCCAAACTACACACTTGCCCCGGTTACACACTTACCTGACTTTACCTTACATACGTTTTCCTATTTCTAACAATAAAATATGAGTGTCAATGCATTAGTGCGTAGGCCACCAATTATACTACTTATTATTTTATTTCAACGAACAATATAGAGTGATTCACGGAACCCTTTCATTAAAAGTTCTTGACTTTGCAAATTCACCTATTCTGCTTTCCGGTTACATCGAAAGTCATGGCCAACTTTGATATTATAAATGGAAATCTATATTTTTATATGCATTTTTAGGTTCTACTAGGCATTTTAAAACCAGCTTTATAAAACATCTACTTACCTACCGGTTACTGTTTTAGAGTAATTTTGGTATTTGTAGTAGTATTTATAGGTCGCGAGGCTACTGAATTATATTTTTGTTATTAAGAATTATAGGGAAATTAGTTATTATAGTTAGAGTAGGAACATTTCGATTGTTATGGAACCCATACAGTACTTAGAATAGGTAGGCTCGTGTAGTACCTTTTTTAGATGGAGCACGGGGTTGGGATGATTTGTAATAATTTAGTTTTCATAAATAAAGTGTACAATGGGAGGTGCTAGACATTTCAATTACACCAAATCGCTGTAATATAATAATATAATAATAATATATATTTTTTTGACTCTGAGACCACATATGAGTGATATGAGTACCGTCACAATAAAATATAAAATATAGGGGTGTAAAAAACGAACGACACCCAAAATAGACACAAACAAAAGATAACATAAACAAAACTAAGCTGATAAAGTATCACACACTAAGAAATTCTTTCATATTATAATAAGTTTGATCTAGTAAAAACGCCCTTAAGTCCTTTTTGAACTTGTGAATAGTTCGCAATTCATGGTCTTGGGTAGCTTATTATAAATTTGATGACACACATATAAAGGTGACCTCTCGTTGGTAGTGAACGAGTGTCTATCTTGATATGCATATATGGCACATTTACAGATAAAAATACACGGTACTGTCAATAGACCATAGTCCTTAAAAAAACATTCTCGACACATACGACCAGGACGCCGATTCCCACAACACAATATGAGTAGAAATGTGGGTGTAAGCCGAACCGTAGTATGTGTTAATCAACTGATCGCGGTATAGAGTATTTCTTAGTTTAAGTATCACAAAGCAAACACTGTTTAGCTTACTCACGATATGTTCTACCTGAGTACCCCACGAGAGACGACTATCCAGGTAGACTCCCAAGAACTTACAAGATGCGTCGCCGAACCCTCTAGTTGGACTGGCCAAGGTAAATTCCACCACGTTGGTCTTGTCCAAGTTCAGAATGAGGCCATTTTTGGCACACCATAGTTCCATCTCCGACATAGCTGTCCTATATTTGCAGTATGCTCTTCAGTGCTGTTCGAAGTAACGACTATGGAGCTATCGTCTGCATAGTTTATTAAACGCCCACATGATATATATCTTTCCAGGTCGTTGATAAAAATCAGAAAGAGCAGCGGTCCAAGTTTTGATGGACAACCCCCACATGGATCGAATGGTCTCCCGATCTTGCACCGCCAGTGGAAACACAGAACTTTCTGTTCGATAGAAAGGATATTATAAAGTCACAAATGGAGCCGCGTATCCCAATCGCAAGCAACTTTTCCCGAAGAAAGTCTTTGTTAATCGAGTCGAACGCCCGCGAAAGGTCACAGAATATTCCTCTCACCAGTTTACCTTTATTAAGGCCTTCATACAACTCCTGGACAAAAGAAATTGTTGCCGTCTCGCAAGAGTAACAGGGCCTAAAGCCATGCTGGTCTTTGTGCAGCAAATTAAACTTTGCTAAGAAACAGGATATCATTTTGGCTATGATTTTTCCAAATACCTTCGAAAAAATACTGAGCATTGATATTTCTCGGTATTTGTGCTGTCTCCCTTCTTAAGCACTGGGATAACCCTGGCTGTTTTAAGACGATGCGGATACACTCCTTTCTCTAGCATTAAATTTATTGGACAGGTAAGTGGTCTTAAGATCTCGTCACACGTATATTTGACAATCTTTGTGGTAATATTATCGGGTTCAGTTGAATTCGTATCCTTTAGAGTAATAATCGCTCTGCGAACATGCTCTTCAGAAATGTAAGTGGCAAAAAAGGAGTTCGAAGATATGTTGGGCTCAGTGCACTCTTTGGAAAAGCTGTTCTGAAAGTGTTGTTGGAGTTTGTTCTCAGTTATAGTGGCTAAGTATTCGGCAAAAATATTGCTAACAATTTGAGGATCATTGATTTCTTGTCCATTGGTATTCACTATTTCGATATTTCCATGCAATGACGAGCGTCCTGTCTGACTATTAATACATACTTCATATTTCCATACTTCGCGGTTTATATTCGTTGAAGTGATTAACTTATTACAGAAATAACTTCGTTTTGCCCTATTAATGGTCTTTTGATGAATTTTCTATTGGTTTTTGTATTGTACTAAGTGTATTGTATCTCCAGTGGCAGTTGCAACTCTGTGCATCAGTCTAAGATTTCTACTAGATTGTCTAATCACATCTGAGACCCACGGGTTACTTCTGTTAGTATATTGCCAAATTTTCAGATTTTTTCGATGAATAGTTTTTGATATCACGATCGTTGCAGTTCATCGTAGGACACGATGTATGTATACGTTATAATCAATATCCTCAGTTAGTTACTGTCCTATTTAACTTGAATGAAAAAAAAAAAAAAAACATCAACGAACTAAACTGAAAGATTAAACGCTTAATTACCTAACATTTGCGTTGGTATCGCTTGCCTGCAATTTCCGCAGGAGAGTAATATATATTCAGTACGCTGATTTGGGAGAACTTGCTTTGGTTTTCTTTTGCAATTTCATGGTAAACACATCCACATCTGGCTCATTTCATATGCATGAGTTTCCATTTTTTTTTCACAATATTATTTCGAAAAGCTTTTCATTTCTTTCAAACTAATATTTAAATTTATGATTAATTACTCTTACTAAAAAAACTGTACATGCTTTAATTTCCAGAAAATCTATGAAAGAAATGCCTGGAAATTTTTAAAATAATTATAAATACGAATCTTTTTGCATTAATTATTTCCTGTGAATATAATACATACATACATTTGCTTTCGATAACAAATTTGTTTCGTCATAAACTCACTTTAAAGCTTTATTTATGTAACATACTATCTAACCCACGCAAAATTACGTGGAATAATCTTGAAAAATTAATGCCCTAAAAAAGGATAAACCCAAAGACATTCGCACTGCAAGGAGCGACACAGGGAACAAGTTACGTTTCATGGGAGTTCCATTTTAAATAATTGACGAAGTATGTTCTCGTTCCACTTGTTAAGCCCTTCTAATAAATTATTCGCCGCTGTTTATTCACTGTGGAGGTTTATTTTATTTCAAATGTTACACATTTTATGTCTCCTGATGCATACATAAAATACAAAATATTAATGTGTACGAATACAAAATGGCCAATTTGAGGTATTATGAATAATTTAGGGGAATATTTTATTTGCTTGTACTTCACCTACATTTTGCAGCCTTTTTACTGTAAATCTAAACAAATTTCCAACAAGGATAATGTCGCGATTCATAGTAATATAGAAGTTCCTTAAGAGCGTAGGTTTATGAATAGCGTAAACGTTAAATGAATTGAAAGAGAACAAAGTGTTTTTCGGAATTGGACCAGAACCACATTGAGTCTGCCAAGACATTAAAAATATAATGGAAATAACGAGAATTGTGCTAACATTACAAATATTTCAAGGATGATCGTGTTTTTTTTTTTTTGATGCAGTATCTATATTAAAAAATCTTGTTCCTTCATTTATTCCTACGCTCCATTTTTCTCTGACATTGTAATACGTATAAATTGATTTGAGCTAATATACAGGGTCCTGTAAAAGTGCGTTTAAACTTTCTTACGAATTAAGTTAAGAACTTTATTCATATCCCGATTGCTAACCTAAAAAAATCTTTCAGCACAGATGCATATAATATAAATTCTAAAATTATAAAGACCATAACAAATATTGTTATTTATCCGTTCAAAAAACTCATTAACGAAAGCATTAATAAAGGAATCTACCCGATGGCGCTCAAAATATCCTTTGTAACTCCGATATTTAAAAAAGGTAGTTTTAATGATCCTAATAACTATCGCCCAATCTCTATTACACCTGTTTTTTTGCAGAGCTTTTGAAAATGTACTAAAAGATCAAATAACAAATAACTTTGAACTCAATTCACTTTATAGTAAATGTCAATTTGGCTTTCGCAATAAGCTTTCAACGACTCTACCTTTACAAAACCTAACCAACATTATGCTTTTTAAAATTTTGAACTTAAGAAACATACATGTATTACTTTATATGATTTAATAAAAGCCTTTGATTGCGTAAATCATGAAAAATTAAAACATTATCACTTCCCTGCACCTTCCTTACAACCACTTAAATCGTTTTTATCAGACAATTTCTGAATTCGTAAAATATAATAATATCTCTTCCAATGTTACACATATCAAGCATGGTATACCATAGGGATCCGTTCTTGGACCATGTTTGTTTTTAATTTACATCAATGACCTAGAACATTGTGATATCAACACCGATTCTTTTCTTTTTGCTGATGACACCACAGCTATTAACTCGGACTCCTCAGAAAGTGGCCTCAGTGCCAGAACTGAGAACATGAATACTGCAATAAATAATTGGTTTTTGTTATGAATCGAATTAAATTGCAGAGGCAAATACTGTCACTGAGACCAACTAGGAATCATCTAATTAAACCTGGAAGGCTACTCGGTGTTGTAATCATATCGATGATCTGTGTACAAGACTCTCAACCAAAATCTTGATTAGAACTTTAAAAAATAAACGATTGCCTAATTATTGAATAACAGTGTATTTCGCTTTTTTTTCATTTAGTTATGAGTTAGGCCATTTTAGTTTGGGGTCATTCCAGTCATTTATTCAAAGTATTTAAACTGCAAAGAAGATGCATCAGATTGATTGCGAATTTGAAACTTAAAGTTTTAACCATGTGTGTATATATATCTTGGAATGTGTTACTTTTATAAAGTAAAATTTGAATAATTACACTCTTAATAGTAATTTCCATAATTACCCTACTAGATTCAACGAAAATATTAGATTACGTCAACTAAGACTGAAAAGAAGTCAAAATAGCATCAATTATTTTGTCATCAATTTTTCAATGGCATACGCAGCTTCATCAAAAAAATACCATTAATGTCTTTCAAAAATATTAGGAAAAATACTTAATTTCGAAAAGGTTTTATTGAGGTAAAGAATTTTTGAATAATAATTTTAGCTATATGATTTAAATCTATCTTTGTTTATATTAATATTTCTATTCTATTCTATTCTATTTTCCTTCTTTTTCTGCTGTGGCGTATGTAACACTTTGCGTAATAATATTAAACAAAGTTTGTTATTATTATTATATTTTATTACAGGGCATACTCCATACTTTGTTATTTTACACATTTTTTTTCATGTAAGCAACATGATTTCAGGATTACATAACTTTTTTTTAAAGTGACATTTGCAGCGTCTTTGAAGATATCTCCGAAACTGTGAAAATTAGTAAAATGCAGTTTTCAATTTTCGCTTAAGCATGAAAGAATATATATGTTTTATCAAGTAAATGTTGAGTTTAATTACAGGCTTATAAAATAGGGGATCTGCAATTTCTTATCTCTAAAATTAAGAATAACTTGATTACCTTTTAAATATAACTATGTAGCAATCAAATATCAACATGAATCGGTTTGTTTGGCTGAATAAGTCATTCGAAGAAATGATTCATGCATTCTAACGTTCATGTACCAAGCTCATTAGCACTCACTAATAATGGATGGATTTGTTTTCAATGGATTAATTTTTAGTCAATTATTCAATACACATAAACAAGCATATTCGTTGTTTATCAACTCAAAAGAAGCGCACACGAGGCTTAATAATAAAAAATGATGCGGGATTCACATTTTACTTGTTAAGCCTTGTGCACGCGCATAAAATTAAAGAAACAAAAAAAATCAATCGGAGCGAAAAGATTGTTAACGGTTAGGGCCGCGAACCCGTATTCATCTATTTCGGCAAACGCGGCGTGCGTTATTTCGGGTATATATATTATTATATAGTTATTATATATAATAGTAATTATATAATAATAAATAAGTAAATAATGAACAAAAAGCAATTATAACAAGGAACAGGGCAATAAAAGAAGTTAGAGATAACACAAAATAAGCGGCAATCAGTGTTAAAATAATTTACTTATGTCTTAAAACTAAGCTAACAAAGTTTGCTTCGATTTTTACTTTGCCAAACAACAAAATTATACCTGTTATATTGAACCCATAATTACATGAGTCGTAGCAGTTGGCAATGTGTTGCTATGGTGAAAATGAAAATCTAAAGAATTTTTTTTACATCCAGTTATTTCAAAATTGCTACAATGTTCTATTTAAAATAATTAAGTTATATATGGTTTTAGATTTCAAAAATCAGAAATTTCTGTTTAATAACCCTGAAATTTAAACACAACAATTATTAAATAAAAAGCGTGTGCTATTTCATGTTTAAGCGAAAACTGAAGACCGATTCTTTCAAATTTCCACAGTTTCGGAAATATTTTGAAAAAAGGCTTGTAAATGTCATTTCTTTATTAAATGTCATGTCATAATAATAATAATAATGTTTATTAATTACATGGATACTTTTGTGTTTGTAACATGTCAAACTAAAAAAATAAAGATAATTTAAATTAGAATGTGCGAAAAGAAAGAGTTATCGAAACTAAGAAAACATAAATACTAATATCTAATTAAAGAACCAAAAAATAACTACTACTACATAACCAAGTTTTATAAACAAAATATATAATTAAAGTGGTAGAAATGAAAAATTATTAATATCAGTATATACTTATACATATGTAAGTGGCTGTTTAGGTAATGTGCGAAAATAATTCATCAATAGAATAAAAATTGTACTGCTTAAGGTATTGAGATAACTTAAATTTAAACTTTTTATTCGCTGTATTGGTGCTGACAACCGTCGATATTTTGTTATAAATTTTTATACCAATACTTATTAATTAATGATTAATTAATTAAAAAATCATGCCAGTTAAATCTAAGGTATGCCATTTAAATTTAACGAGGAATCCAAAAGTGCAATAATATACAATGTGTTTCATTTAAATAAAAAAATGTGGTATTTACTTCGGTACAACTGCAAGTGCGATATCACTAAGAAGACTTTCTGCATACACCCTATAATACAGTATAAGTCGCCATATCAATGAAAATCCTAATTTGATTCGTAAAGGAGTTCGGGAATGCTGACGCACTATTGCAGGATCCTGTATAAATAAATGTTGTAAATTCGCCTTTATTATTTAACACCTAAAAAAAAAAGAATTACTTCTAAAGGTTAATTAACAAAAATTTCTGCACAAAGTACTAAAATGGGAAACAGTAAAACGTTAATAACGTACGCGTGTTATGTATTCATACAGTCTAGAGTGACTGTGAATATGTAATAGTGAAGAACTTTCTCGGCAATCGACATGAAAGAGGCTAATTGTCCCCGTGTATTAACCTCGAGACAAGATGACCTTCACATCCCAGCATTTCAGGTTCTTCAATAGCACGCGTTCATGAAAAGCTTGGTGCACGTATAGAGAGCCACTACCAAGGCATTTCTTTAGATTGTCATTATGAGATATAAATAAAAATACTGTTCTATTTAAATATTATTTATTTGTTTTTTTATTGATTTCTAAGAAGAAATTCAATAGGAATGTGTACTATTTTACAGCAGTTATTGCCATTTTATGTTTCTCAGAAATACTTTTACAGTTGAGAGTATTATTAACAATTCCCATGTCACCGGTAGTATTTTTAAAGTGTTCTACACAATATAAAATGTTATTATTAATGTTTTTACTATAAAAAATTGTCGAAAAATGCATGAATAATTAGATAATCCAAAAAGAATAAATAAAACTTGTTATAAATCTAGTCAACATTAAATTATAACCTTCTTACGTTTACAATTAGTAAGCAACCAAAATAAAACATTATATCAGAAACGCATTCGCAATAGGATACGTTAGAAAATTGAAAGTCATTTCACTCATGACAAAAAAATGTTTGGTAAAGGTGACGTGTTATTCACTCTAATTATTATAAAGTTGTTGCAGTTAGTACATTGACTGTTGAATAATGGCGTCATAATAAAGGTCTGTGTACTTTTAGTTTCCAACAGTTCACATAATATTTAAATTAAGTTCGACGTGGTACAAACTGAAAAGTTTCATATTTAATAGCAGCGGATGGCTGTTTTAATTACTCTATCCAGTACTTCTGCAATTATCATCTTAAATTAAATTATCTATAAATATTCCATAATTTTGTAATAAGCAATTGTTTAAGTTACTTATTTGATTATGGAGAATGACTGTTTAAATTTTGTAAATTAAAGACTAATATCTGATGCAAAATTATAATTGTTATTTTTATCGTAATTTAGAATTAAAAGATTTGTATCTGTAGTTTTCCAAGGAACATTAATATTTAAAATGTTTTCGCTATTTTATGTTCCAATCAAATAGAAATTTACTGATGATAAACTTGTAATTATTATAGAATTATAAGCTATATATAAAAACACTCCATGAAAAAAGTTTTCTCCAATTAACCATAATTTTGTTTTAGCTGGTCACGATCTCACAAACTTATTTCTAATTTCATTTCACTGCTTGTACTAATTACAAAGAATTTTATTGATGTGAAAAGCAATTTAATTTTAATGGGTGAAGTGTTGTTTATTGTTTATTTTACATCTCCTTATTAGATGTTATGTTTAAGCACGTGTTACAAATCTTGGGATATATCTGCAACAATTTATATTAAAGTTAGGTCGTATTGAAGACGATAGATCGCGATAAGAAAGCTTTAGAATGCTTTGTAAGAAGCATTTAAAATGGTATAATAATCATATACTTTGGTTGTACATCTCTGTTGATATAAATGGGAACAATGGTTGTAGGTTTAGTAATAGATATTCTGTATTTAATTTTATATTTGTTGAATTTAGGTAAGGTAACTTTGAGAAAAAATATCGTGCTTGACTTTCAAGATTGGCAATGATGCACCCTTCCTTCTCAGCCGTACTGCCGGCATTATTAATATTAATCTTCAAAATTTTTAATTTTACACTATTATGTTTGAGACGACAAATTTGGTAGTAAATATTTTTTTTAAGCTTGAGAAAGGTAAATGTTTTACCGAAACATCGCAGCATAAAGTAAATGTGTTAATTGTAAATATATAAATGCTCAATTGGTTGAATTTTATTATTTACTAATATAGAAACCATTGAAACTAAAACTAGCTACAAATACTTATTTCCATTTTTATCCTTTACGCATTCACCACTTTCTTTGCTATCTGCCAGTGTTTTCTAGATCTTCCCTGCCTCGCAGGTTCCAGGTCTGTCTTATTGTGTTCTTTGGAATTTTGCAATTTATACTGCCTTATTTTTATTTTATAATAGTTTTTTTTTATATATACACGCTGTTTTGTTTAGTTTTGTATCTACTAAAGAGATACAATAAAGGCATATATTATTATTATTATTATTATTATTAAGCCAATTCAAAACCTCCGATAAGTAGAAGGATCAATAATCCTTTATTTCCCAGAAAAAAGTTTACAAAACTTATGGAATAATGTCAAAAATGAGAAAATAATTATAACTTAAAAGTAACTAAATGACTATTACTAATAAACTAATGTATTATTAAAGTACTCATCCAGGCTATAGTATGATGCACTTATTAAATATCTTTTTAATTCAATCTTAAATGTATAAAGAGTTAAATTGCGCATTGTGCAAGGGAGTTTATTCTAAATTTTAATCCCCATGCAAATTATACTATTAGATGCTAGACTTAGTCTATGAATGGGTAAGTGTATATCTACATTAGGCATGCCATAAGCATGCACAGCATTATTGTCGCCCAAGAACTTTTGTTTATTTTTATGAATGTACAAAGATATTTCTAGTATATACAGAGATACCACCGTAAGTAGTTGGAGATCTATGAAAAGAGGCCTGAATGACGTTCTCTGAGAAACTCCCACAATGGCTCGAATTGCACTTTTTTGAGAGATTAAAATTTTGGTTATGGCGGGACTAGAGCCCATACTAACTATGATTATATGGGAAGCAATGGGCACAGGAAAAGTACAGATTGTATGTATAAGCACATATTATCCAGATAGTTCACTTGTTATATTTCTTGGTCGGATTTTATTTTTTTTAACGTGCACGTGGTAGTCACTTTTTCTGATTTGCAGTGCGCACCCTTGCTTGCCCATGCGCACTCACTCCAGCTTTGTTTATATCTTGCTCATGAGTTTATAGGTTATAAAACTTATAAAGCAGCAAGCAGTTGTCATTGATAAACGCGTTGTAGGAGGGATTATTGTGTTAATTTTCAATATTTTCATTATTGTATTGTTCCTGATTGTCGCAATAAATATAGCTTCAACATTCCGGGAATAAGTTTCTTCAGGTTTCCAATAGAACCAGAAAGGTAAGCTATTAATATATAGATTATATTAGAAATAAGTGTATATATATATTTTAATATGTATTTTATGTATATTTTTTAAGATGTGCATTGTGGGTGAAGAATATTGGTCGTGGGGATTTAGAAACAATTTCACCAGAACATCTGTACCGATCTTTTTAGGGTTTGTGAGGAACATTTTAAGATAGTATGTTCGCAGTCTAGCAAAAAAGGTTAAAGAAAAATGCAGTTTCTACAAAATTTTGAGTAGTAGGTAAGTACGTATGTCTTTTATACATAACGTAGAAAATTTAAGCAGTGAACCATTTTTAGAAATCACATAATAAGGTTTACATGTAAAGATGTTTGCACCTTGGAATATTAAATATAACATTGATATTATTTTGATTAACTACTTTGTATGAAAACTGTAAACCTTTATTTATATACATAAGTTATATGTGCAGCAACAATATAACGCAGGTTAAATTATGAATATATCTGAAAAGAGAATTCTTAGTGGGTCTTTTACCCATAAGCTCAAGCAGTATCTGCTATGTCACACCTTTTACTCTGTTGAGGAGTTCTTGCGATCATCTACCACCCGGGATAGTTGCACATAGAATTGCTTTTAACGTGTGTATGTTTGTATGTATATATTATTTATTAATTTTCATTTTTTTTGTCTTCGTTGATTGTAGCAGCTTATTATAAGAATTAGGTAATGTCTTATCATAAATAATATTAATTTCTTAATAATAATTGCTAAGTTGCATTTTGAAGAGTACGTTAAAACACGTTGTTTTATGTTAGAATTGATTACTTACAAGTCTTATATTAGATTTTAATTTACGATGTTTGTTGCGGTTGATTGCATGGTGAGTGTTTTACAAGTAATGTTTTGTATTTATATGTGTATATATATATATCTGTATTACACTGGATTATTTGACTTGTCCTATATCTATATGTAGATCACAGGATTAATAAAATCTAATCTAATCTAATCTAATCTAATTAAGTGAATCGACTTAACAATTCTAATTATTATATTAATAATTAAAAATTGTACATATATGGATGTTTTTCTTTGTAGAAGAACATTCTGAGATCACTATGAATGCACCTCAGGAGATCACCATGAGCGACAAGAATAGGCAACCTTTACTACAGCAACCTTGAAAACGTTGAAAATTGGAAATATATTCATATTTATTTCATTTTACTTTTTATTTCTTAACCCACTAACTAGTGAATGTTTCAAAACTTCAATTGCTTATTTTTATAAGCTAAATGCTAAAATGATAAAATAATGACGATACTTTTTTTGTTTTGATTTTGCTACATTACAATTTCTTATTTGATATATTTTTTATATGTAGTAGTTTCGCCTTATTGTTTACACCACTTTACACATAGAATAAAACGTTTATAATTCTTACACTTAGTTTTATCAATCTTGGATAAATTAATATCGAAGGGAGTCTTACAGTTCAAGACTTCTTACAGAGTCAAACAGTTCAGTTATCCTGAAGAAGCTGTCAGTATGAACAGCGAAACGTCGAGCGAAAGTTTTGACACACGGCGAAACCCGCTAGAAGCTGTTAGTTAGAGTCTTACAATCTTTTCTAGATTATGTTTGTTTATATTTTCTTAAAAATTACTTCCCTATAGTTCTGTAATAATTGCCAACATTAAATTCATAACATAAACAAAATGAAAGACACATTAAACTTTAACTTTGTTCAATTATATTAGATCCGTTCCTGACATTTTTATTAATGCGGGCCTGTCGAAATGCGCGCGGCAGTCTGCGCGAAGTACCTTCGTGCCACGAACATCAAAGGTGCCGACTACCTATCTATCTGGATAATCTGTGGTATAAGTAAATGCCCTTCCATTCATAAAATCTATTTATTATATTTTTAAAACATGTTCGGGCTAAAGGTAAGTTCCAAAAATAAAAACTTAAAAACAAACATTTAAAGTAAAACCCAAATGAATTACTATATAACCAACAAAACAACAAATTATAAAATTGTTGGAGACATCAATATGCCAGGCAACAGTATAGCATAGAGAACCAAGGCTCAAGAAATTGCATAGGACTATTGAGGGTATAACATTTCCAGATACATAATCACGTCTAAAATAATGACAATTATATTATTTGAATAAAAAAAAAAACAGAGGTATTTTGAAATTGCCTGATGTAAAAATATCGTTTTGTTTTTCTTCTTAATGAAATAAGTAGTATGGTTAATCATTAGTAAAAATTCAACTTCACACAATCACTATAATTCTTCATAAATTTGCTATCGTACCAAATTATATTCTTCACCTAAAACTGTACAAGTCTTGCAATTTTACTATTGGGATTCCTTTCTGTATGATGCTTCCTTACAAATTGAAAGGAGTATTAAAATGCAATATCTAAAAGAAAATATACCGCATTAAGGAAACATCATTTTCCTTTCACGGAATATTTCCATTATACGGAAATTCATACACACCGAATCTTGTTTATTATTAAATTAGCGGTTTCCAAAAGGAAACACACCTACGTCTCTTTATTCTCCGCTCCCTAAACTTTTTTCTCTACAAAGTACAAGTAAACTCCTTGCCTAAAGGGCAACCTTCGATATCGCTATATAGCGAACAATGAAATTTAAAAAAAGTCCAAACCGAAGAAATAAAGTTCCCACTGTCTGCCCACTTTAAACACCGTCAGGCATTGAATTGGAGCAGTCAGCCACAGCACACCGCCACTGTTGCGTCATATCGATTTTACATTCTAGGTAGCGCCGTAGTTATCGGAATTTTAAAATATACGGAGACGCGCTAAAATAATAAATAAGGTAATAAATTAACCGTTCGTTCATATTTTCTTATTTCGGAAAAACTGGCGAGATCGGCTGTCCCCTCGTCTTTTCTCCCCAGTTCTCGATGTTCCCGTGAGAACGTTCTTAAAAAGTGCCGCCTGGTGAATTAATGCGCTGTTTATTTTTTTCTCGATTTTAATATCCCTAAGACGGACAGATCATTTTTCCCCAGTTAGATGGGGAAAAATTACTCCATTATGGGGCCCTTAAGAGATTACGATTGCGTCGTTTTCTTCATCGTGATTTTTCCTTCTATTTTTCAGCTTTTTTTTTCGTTGCGGTTAGTATCATGAAGCTTTTCTGGATGTATAAATTATTGTAGTTAAATTTTCATCGCTAAATTGAGAACATTAATAGCGATATGATGACAATAGTACAGGGTTGGGATAAAGTATGGAACCAAGAAAATAACTTTTAAACGGAGAGATGATGTTGATGACACTTTGCAAATAAGTGTCATGAAATATAATACATCTAATTTCGATTTTGTTGTTGTGACTGTACTTCCGGTTCAACCGGAAGTTCTCTTTATTTTTTTTATTTAAATGGAACACCCTGTATATTTTTTGCAATTATAAATAGACCATGTTTTTGCGAATTCGACCATACTAGTTTTAGCACAATATCTGTAAATAATGAAGAGTAGAACACTCCACATTTACTGAACAATTAATTTTATTTATCGTAAATTATTAACAAAAAGGTAGACATCTTATAAACGAACTCATTTAAATGTTCGAAATGCTCGCCGTTTACTTCCTGACAATATGCAAGTCTTTCTACGAAATTCCTGGTTACGTCTTCCAAAACTTCTCTACGGATTAAATCACTTCGTCGACTATTCTTTGCCTCAACTCCTGCAAAGTAGTTGGTCGCCTAACGCAAACACGAAATTTGAGAAAACCCCACAGATAAAAATCTAATGGACTAAGGTCTGGAGAACGTGCAATTCACTCATCTATGAATCCTCTACGTCCAATCCATCGATTTGGGAAAATAGCACCCAAAAAGTTCCTAACTCGCCTATCATAATGGGGAGGCGCTCCATCCTGTTGAAACCAAAAATCTTGAGGCAACTCCCCATTGTGTTGAAGTGCAGGAATAATGTGTTTCTCAGTAGATCCAAATACTTTTCCCCACTTAAGTTTACTTCTATAAAATGGGGCCTATAAGCCTGTTTTCAACAATTCTATTCAGACTTTAACTTTTGAGGATGTTGAGTATGGGCTTCATGGATCCAGTGAGGATTCTCATTGGACCAGTACCTGGAATTATGGCGATTGACTGTTCCATTCAAACAGAAAGTTGCTTCGTCAGAAAATACCATATTAGTTGCAAAATGTTCGTCTGCATCGCAAACCCGATCCATCATTAAAATTTCAATACGCTTCTTTCATTTAAATGCACCATTTTCATCCGTACAATTAGTAATTTGATGGACGTGAATTAAATAAACTTGACAGTTTGTCAACAGTTGCTTACTAGATGATAATACCTTTTGTTTGTTTGTTGCTGGGCAAAGCTTCGGGTTGTGACCGACATCTATGGACTTATTTGTATCATCCCCAGTGATATTTTGCCGAACTAATTATCTCTCCATTATTTTCAAATAATGGTGCTAAAACCAGTATGGTCGAATTCGCAAAAACAAGGTCTATTATAATCTGCAAAAATATACAGGGTGTTCCAGTTAAATAAAAAAAATAGAGTGAACTTCCGGTTGAACCGGAAGTACAGTCACCACAACAAAATCGAAATTAGATGTATTATATTTCGTTACATTTATCTGCAAAGTTTCGTCAATACCATCCTCTTCGTTTTAAAGATATTTGCTTGGTTCCATACTTTATCCCAACCCTAAAAAAAAAAACACAATATATATATTAAAACACAAGTTTTTGTGAAACGAGTTTTTTATACTATTTTTTCTATTTCGCTGTAATTATCAATTTTAACTTATTTTTTTTTTTCATTTTAAATTAATATTCAGGGTTTATTTTATTTGTTGGGTTGCTAGCACTAACAGTTGAATTTCAGTTTGACATTTGATTTGAAATTTTATATTTGAATTTAAAAATTATAATTACATATCATAACTTTACATATCATAACTCTCCCCGCCAGAAATACGCCAAGTAGCGCAAGGGGCAATAGACAAATGCATTTCTCAGAAATCGAAGCACAAATAAAAAAACCTTGTGAGCTTCTGGTGTTGTGGTCATGCGACATTTCATATTTCATAAAAAGGTCATTATAGTAGTGATAAGCGAAACGGTGATTCTTAAATCACGCCGTGAGTCGTGATTGTGATTTATAAATAACGGCGATTATAAAGGGGTGATTGCGATATTGCTATATTGACTCATCGATACCATATTGTCGTATAATCGTGTATACTTCTCATAGGTTAGTAAGGTTAGGAAGTGAGTTTTTCTTTTCGCAGCATAGAGTTACCATACACATTTTCTGTTTTGGAAAACATTTATTTATATATTAAAAAAAAACTCAAAATTATATTTTACAAATTTGTAATAAAAATAGCTAACATAACTGCAATGCGAAAAGTAAGGATGTTTTATATTCTAGATATGCGAATTATTTTAAAACAATCCTCGAGTGGGGATGGATTTTGTTATTCCAAGAAACCTCTGCTTTCTGAACCATTAGAGATAATGCGATGATTTGATTTGTTTAGTCTATGAATTTCAATAAAGAGGGATGGTGATACACCACCTACAAAAAAAGATGCATTATATTGTCTTTTATATTTCATGTCGTTTTTTACAGTGATTGTTTATATTTCAAGATGATTTGTACTCTTGTCCAGTATACAAGTTCTGCATTAGGTGCATTAATTAATTTGAGAATTATACAGACAAATTAGATCTACAGAAATATTTTTTATGATTTTCAAACCTTTATTCTATTTGTGTTTTAATAACGATTGTTACAATAATTTGTTTTCAAAATTATGACAAATAGTAAATATAAAAAAATGAAATGAAACCAATTCCATTTTTTATATTTAACAATAATAAAACACAGATAAGTATAATTCCTAAAGTGAGCGAAGATTTAAAAAAAAAATGATGTGATCGATGACTATACCTACAATTTAATAAAAATAAAACGTTAGTTTTTCAATTAGTGCTTTAAAACTAATAATATAAATTTTAATCTTGTAACATTTGAAAAACATAAGTATATTGTAAGAAGATAACCTCCGTCATTTCCATGTGCATTCATCGGTTTAAAATATTCCATTTTCAATAGGCAACCGGTAATCACAGTTTTACTGCAGCGTTACTTCTTGCAAATCTTGAAGATCGTTAATTCACTGATATTATTTGTTCACTTGCAGCCGCGCCGTTGATCGTTACTTGATATCAAAGGAAATATTTACCAATCACTGATCACGGCTTTTAGAATTCTTCACTCACGGCCGTGATGCCATTGATTGTCCAATCACCGTGAAAGAATCACAGTTCGTGAAATATCGCTCATCACTACATTATAGTTTTGCTTCATGAACAGTGCGCATTACAGAATGTATATTGCTGGTAGGGTAAGTATTTATAGTCCCTAAATGTGTCTCTGCAGGTGTCACGCCTATTAATGTGAAACATTGACATTATACATGAAAAAATGACGCCATAACTTCGGACGGGAGTACGTTTCGCATAATACGCACAAAGAGTAGCTTTAATACTAGCATTACGGTACACTACTCTTTAACATATAACATGCACTTCGAAGTTTTCCATGGATGTATTGTGCATGTGATCTCCAGAGAGTTTGCCATCCAACTTGCAGCCAAGAACGAGCGCACTTGGACTCCTGCGCTTTGCTTGACAAT
Source organism: Protaetia brevitarsis (assembly GCA_004143645.1). Classification (NCBI taxonomy): domain Eukaryota; kingdom Metazoa; phylum Arthropoda; class Insecta; order Coleoptera; family Scarabaeidae; genus Protaetia; species Protaetia brevitarsis. The sequence continues at coordinate 1,133,286 of RXPK01000202.1, read as the reverse complement.
GGTACCAGATTTGTGTTATTTAAGTATAGTGCCAGATTATGATGCTCAAACCAGTTCTGTAGTATTGTCAGGTTACCTCCAAGGGATTCAACTGTCTCATTGAATTTTCTGCCTGTGTCATATAGTTGTGACATGACTGTAAACGTCCGTAGTTATAGTAGGTAGGTCGTTTACATATAACAAGAACAGTACAGGGCCCAGAATGGAACCTTGGAGAACCCCGCACGATATCGTCACCCATTTTGATCTGATTTCCTTCCCCAGTTTGTCGTAACCCACAACACATTACTTTCTGTTCGATAAGTACGATTTCATCCAGGTGAGAGGCAATCTGCGAAATCCCATGATTTCCAGTTTTTCAACCAACACTTGGCGGTGTACAGTGTCAAGCGCCCTAGACAGATCAATAAAAGTCGCGATTGTGGCGTCACCCGCCACCACATTTAGATATATTCCAACAAGTTACAAATGAGTTATGTTGTTTATAAATTTAAATGACAGCGCCTTCTATTAATCCTCCCATTTTAAAGCCCTCACTTAACGGTCATGTAGAAAATTATAAACAGAAATGCTACATTGTCGTCTGAGAAATATGAACGTTTTTATAAAAATAATGTTTGCGTTTTTAGTCGGATTTACACAGATGCTTCGGACAGCCTGCGTGTAAAATGCTTTACTGGAATATTGAAGGTCCCTTTTTGATTTTACTCACTGTTTCAAATTAGCATATATAGTTTGCCACAATTGTTATTATACAATTGGTATCATTAAATAATATGAAATATTGTGGCAGGCTTTCCATTTTACAATTATATTGAATATTAACAAAGAGCGGTTTTTGTATCATCTCCATTCATTTAAAATACGTAATGAAAAGGTATTTAAATAAACAGTATTATGTTTTCCTGTATTGTTGCGCACTGAAATACGAAATATGGGAGCAAACGAGTATGCTCTAAAGCATCTGAACGCATTACGTTAAAAAAAAGCCCGGAGGCATACGGCTTTCCCCTTCAAAAAATAATTCTACTTTTCCCCAAACTCGCGTTCGTACGTGTGCTCGTAAAAAACGAACCGGGTATTCCAAAACACCGATATTTCAGTGCGCCACGGACGACGCAACTAGAATATCGTATCAAGGTGTGTTTCAGCGGGTCCTTTTTCCTATTGCCGTCCGGAGTTCGAAATCCGGTTTCGTTTCGCCGGTACGTATTTGGGTCAGGCAGGTACATCAACTGTATCATCGGATATCTCATTTTCCCTGTTTATGTTGCATCTAATATACCCTTTTCCCTCTTTAATGGACACAAGCTTTTAGTTATTTTTTTTCTCGCCGGACAATTTCGTTTCGTTCGCTTCTTTTTCGGGGAAGAGCCGACGAACAAGTGGAAATTGAATTCGAAATTTCCATTTGAAACGATCGACCGCGGGGTGTAATTCCGGACAATTGTAAGGGACTTTATTTCGTTAAGATGTAAAGTACTGCCGCTACAGGTCCTATAATTACGATACAGGAATATATCCGGCGTTCTACACACTGAAAATTTTTTTGATAAAATTCCTGTATGTTTTAGGGCAAGTTTGTGTCCCTTAAAACCGTATTTACTTACTACTACTTTTAGAGTATTATATTTCTACCTATAAGTAATTTTCGAATAACGTTGGACTTAGTCCATCTCCTTGTCTTAGTCCCTGTCAGTTTTTGCATCACATAATTTATGTTAGTGTCGTATAAGTTTTTTTAATTCTTCTATTAGTTTTGTTGTGTACCCCTTTTCTTTTAATCCTGACTCCATATTTTTTCTCACAACTGTACAAATGCTTTCTCTAGATCAATGAAGGCTAAGTAGAGGTTTTTGTTTCGTTGATGTTGTTTTTTCTATTAGCTGTTTCAATGTAAAATGTGATCTTGGGTACTCCTTCCAGCTCTAAATCCACTTTTGTGCTTCTGATAGTTGAGGTTCAATTATCGGCGTTAGTCTATTATGATCAGTCGTTCGTTATATCTTACATTATGTTCAGTAAAGTTATGCTCTGTAGTTGTTACAATTTTTCTTTCTCCCTTTTTATTATGTGGAGTTATCAGTTGTGTTCCCCATTCCTCTGGTATTTTTCTTCGCACCACTCCTTATTTTAGGATTTCCACAGTGCTGCATACCTGCTCCTCCTAAGTTCTTTATCATTTCTGCGTGGTTTTGACATTTCCGGTGCTTCTCATTTTTCATTCTTTTTATTACGTACATCAATTCTCCATGTTTAGTTTTTCATTTTTGGTTCTTCCTTTTGATTTGTTTCTCGGGTACTGCTTTGGTCTCGTTGTCTTCCTAGTTTGTATTTTAGTTCTAATAATTCTTGTAAATATTCTTTCTTATGCATAACATCTAATTCATCTGTTAATATTTCTTGTCTTTGTTCTTTTAATATTATTGTGATTTTTTGAGGCTAATGCTTTAACAAGCAAAGAAAATAAATATAACTTTCTTTTATAAAACAGTGCACTCATTAATAACAGTATAGTTCATTACAAGTCTTCACAGGAAATATCATAAAATAGTATGAGAACTCTTTACTCAGGGTGAGTATCGTTATTTGGGATATTCAAACAAGCATTATCAATTAATCCAGTATAATTTAGATTCTTTAATGCAAAAAGGAACTTTTAAATATCCGCACTGTCATAAGGAGATTACGAAACCACCAACCAACGTTTGCCAGTTACAAAAGCTCAGACTTTAAATCTCATACGAATTAATAATAATTTAAACAATGTTTTTACCAGATGTACCTCGTTTATCGGTTCTTACAGACGCAGGTATTCCGAATGTGTTTCCTTGTAGTGACAATCCAGATTCGTCGTATATTCACCTCTTCGTTACATTCAGGATGTATTGATTAGACTCGAGACAGCAACACCTGCACACTGCCATGGAACAAGAACCCAGTATAGTAACAGCCAATTTGTGAATTTATCCCTTCGATACCGATATACCCCCGCATATATGTTTAATTGATTTTATATTTGATGAGAAATGACGACAGCTTTTTCAGATTTCTATCAACTACAATCACCGTAACCAGGATTTCATACACTTTCTTTCACAAATTACATTGAGTCCTACCTCATTCAATTAAATAGATACCTAGGATACCAGGCTATCGTCGTTGTCAGACGATAAATTATATTCAAACTTCATGACTACTAATATGATTAATCCAAATTAACTGGACTACAAACAGGTGTGTACATAAAATAGTAATTGACATTTCAATATGGTTGTAGATTTCCCTCTTATGAAACAGCAAGATTATATCTCTTGTACCGGTTTTTTCTGTTTATTAAAAGATTTTAAAACTTATAAAATAGTTTCTGATTTTCTGAACTATTCTTTTCCATTTCGTTTTTCCGAATTTGTCCATGACCTTTTTTCGCTTTATCACTAAATTTTAACTATGCAATAAACCAAAATTTATTAATAAAAAGAAAATTTCTAAGCCAACAAAAATATAGATTTTTTAAACACAATATAGCGCGGTCAGTTTTAGCTTATGGATGTGAGTCTTGGACGCCTTTACAAACAACAAAAAAGTAAAATACAAGCTGCCGAAATGAAATATTTGAGACGAGTGGTAGGCGTAACTCGGAAAGATAGAATTAGAAACATACAAATACGGACAGAATTAGAGATACAATCAGTTTTGGAATTTATTGAAGAAAGACAACTGAGTTGGGGGAGACATATATAACGAATGGACAGTAACAAGCAAGTGAAGAAAGTGTACGAAGCAAGAATACAAGTCAAAGGAAAAGAGCGAAGACCGAAAGCAGACCTGAAATGACGCAAATGGAAGAATACTAAGAGTATGGGGAAAAACATGACAAGAAGCAACAATCTTAGCAAAAGATAGGAAGAAATGGAAGCAATTTGTGTTTGAAAAATAAAGGTAGACCCGACACCTTAACGGTATAAGGGTAATATGATAAAATTTCTAAAGCAATGATAATTTACATAGAAGTTTTACTTGTTTAAAAGTAAAATTAGAAAGAAAAGTTTAGTAGCTGTTTCTGGTTTTTTTTTCCTAACAAAAAGGAAAATATCGTGGAATTGTAAATGCCTTGGTAGAGTGTATTTAATTAGAATGTAATGAATGAAAGACAAACAAAGTAAGAACATTTCTAATGCTTACGCAAAACCACTGCACGTCAGTTATCCGTTGCCATTCCACAATGGCGGTTAAATCGCAAAAATCAAGGGCCACCGTATGCAATCGGGTAAGCTGTTGTGATAACAGTTCCTAAGAAATATTTATCTGGCGATGACCCCTATTAGATGTTGTTCTAGTAAATATACCAGATTAGATGATTACGATCGTAGTTTCCAGTGCTTATTTTTGTGCGAAGATATTATCTGTTGCTGGAATGAAATAGGAGATGCGCCATCTATGCGACAATTTCTCTACTACACATAAGTATATCTGCTCATCTGCTGTACTATATGGGGAGAAAACTGCTATACGAAAATAAAATGCGATATTTATTTTTACTTTCATGTAAATATTTAGTTAAATTAATAAATACTGCGCTAGCTTCAAATAAATCTACTAACCCAATTATTTGTTTGACTGAATACAGAAATATTTTTAATATTCCTAAATCACGTAATAATTTAGTAACTGTAATCAAATACATGAAAAATGGTTGAAACCAACAAGATCGTTTTCCCGTGTATAACAGTTTTAAAACCTTAAAACACTATATACTGCTGTAAGGTTCCTTGGCTTATACGTGAATCAGCATTAACTGAAAAGATTCCAATTATCTCTGAAATTTCTTTAACCTCGCGCGAAAAATATTCACTTTTGCTGATTATTCTTTGTGTATCTGAGACTTATGCATGTGGAAACATGAATAAAACTAAAATACTTCCGCGTAAAAAAGCACTCCGCTTGAATGCAGGGGCTTGCATTTTCCATTAAAAGGCAAAAGTTTTAAATCAATGTATACATGGATTTCCACGCAAATAAACCAAAACATCCGGCTTTTCTATTTAAAATAATTCAATAATATGATAACGTACCTAAAAGAAACTAAAATATGTTGTTAAATATGTACATGATAATAACAATATAATATGTAATGTGTATTGTCTTACTTAAACAAGAAGTTATAAAGACATTATAAAATATTAATCAAAACTATGGTGCATTCCATTTAATTACGGTTACTTTTAGTCGAAAAGCATGTACTTAAAAAAAAAAAAACAGTCTTCCCGTAAAACAGCATGCTGCTTTCAATTAAAATAAACAGTTTTCTGAAAAAATGTATTCTTTTTGTTGAACTAGATAAAAAGCCAAAGTTATAAAACTTTTCATTTAATGCAATTTCTTTTCTCAGTGTAAGTACTTGATATCATATATCCAAAAAAAAATTGTTGCTGTTAAGGTAATTATAAAAGCTATTATTTTTAACTGTATTTTTCCAAATTGTAAGAAATTCTAAGTTTTTCCTAAAAGATATTAATATTTTCTTGGTAATATTACTACGTTAGAGATTTTTTTTCTAAGAAACAGAAATTTTCCTATAATATTCACGTAAAATACTTGTATTATGGAAATATTTCTAACATTTCGATAATTTCCTTAAGTTTTTATACATTTACCCCCATTCAGTGCGAAAACTTATCAAAAAAAGTGATTTTTACCAAGAAAAATTACCTAAAAATTTTTTAGTGTGTAGTATACAAGGGCGAAGAAAACGGGCAATTTGGTGAATTATGGATGAATATATAGTGACGAGCTCGCACAAAGAAGAACCAATTTTATATTTCTATTTTGTTGATTTTTACTACCGTTTTATTTTGTGAACAAATGGCGATTCCAACGGGACAAAGAACGTGCGCTTGCTACACAAGCTACTACCATACATGTGCAACTTTTAACGTAAATAAAAGCTAAATACGTACACAACCATTAGCTGCGCTCGATCGATATTGTCAATATTTATATTATCGGCATTGAAGGGTTACCTACTGTCAAATCAATGTGTGCCCATCGTATGCATGTACAATACAATAAAAGTTCCACATTTATTGTGTCATTCTTTACGTATTACAACCCCTTTACACAGCTAGAAATAGGTAAATTCCGCCGCAGTTCTTATGTATAAAAGGATACACAAATATAATAATAGTAAATAAATATATATAGTAATCAAAATTTTAAAATATAGTTGTTAACAACTATATTTTAAAATGTCTGTGTCAGTTACTGTGTTGTTTTAATAAGGTTTTAAAAAAAAGTATAACTTATAAATAATTATATATGACGAAAATTAAACATTTTGGTTATTTGACAAATGTGGACTATTTAAATTAAATTTGGAGTTAAAGTTTTAACCTTCGAAAAAGATCTAAATTGGTCGAACATTAGACAAGAGGAAAAATGAGAATGAGTAACTGAAATTAAAGATAAACTGGGGCCACTAACTCACGACTTTTATTTACTACTCCTGTAAAAAAATTATGGCCAAGAAAATCATATCAAGCTTATTAGATTAGATTTTTGTTTACTCCAAAATATAACTAATGGTAATAGTTATTTAGGTACTAAGGCAATAAAATAAGACTTTTGAAGTTTTCAAGCCAAGGCAAATTTATTGCACACAAATATGAGATTCAAAATGTAATAGAAATATTTCAATCAGTTAGGCCCTTACTAGATATGACTGCTTTGGCGTTTATGCCAAAAGGTTCGGCAAGGCATAAATTGACCAATGTTTGTACTGTGGAATGAGCTACATACCGAAACACACCATCTCCGAATGTCAGAAGTGGGACGAGCAGAGAAGGTTTGCAAGTAAGATAGTCGGTGCACAGCTAAATCGCAATATTATGACCGTGACTATGATAATCAGCAAACGAAATTGGTACGCAGTCCACGAAATGGTTCGTAATATCATGGCGCAAAAAGAGATAGATCTTAGAGCATCGTAACTAAGATTGGATGTTGGGAAGAACGGAGGTGCCAGTGGTTTTTTGTGTGCTTGATGAAATGCCAACAGGCAGTTTCGAGTGCAATCCGTGGCAAAAAGGGAGAGGTTTAATGAGTAGGTCGGCATTGCACTTCTCTACCGGAATCCACACACCAATGCACACGGGTGTATAAAGAAGCATTTAACCTTCCACGAATGATATTTTATCTTTAAAATATTCTACAGTGCTTGTTTTATACTGTGTTTCAAATTCTTCTCCTTAACTAGTGATTTCTGCAGATTTTTCTAATAATCCTTGATTTGTTGAATATATCCTCTCCTTTAATTCTTTGACTCCAAATCTTTCTTTACAACCTCTTCCTTCAGCCCTCGATACTTACATTCTTGCTGATACTGTTACAATTGTTCCTGTAATTCCTTTAGTTGCTCATTCTTTGCTGTATATGTGTTGATATATTTTTCTTCCAACTGGGTTTTTATCAGTTTTAGTTCGTCTTCATTGTTCACAGTACATATTTGAATTTACCATTATGCAGCATTGATTTTTTTTCTATTTTCCTATACATTAGCTCCAGGTATCAAACAGCTTCGAATTGCAATATTCTTCAAATTTCGCGACTGCGCGCGAAAAAGGAGTTAAGTCAAGAAGCATACAATTTGGAGAACTGCAGTTGAAAATGCACGTTAGGGTTCTTTAATTCTAGAACGTATAGCGAAAGAAATTCTGTAAGTAAGTAAAGTAATTACTGCGTAATGAATAGTGTAAAGTAATTAATACTTCATGCTCAAAGACTGGTGTAAATAATACTTTGGAACTGACATTTGATCTACATTTCTTTCTATGCACCATAAATTTAATGGAGTTAACTCCATTTGATCTGGTGCATATGTACTAGGTATGGTAAGTATATATTGTTTATAGCGAGCAATGAACCAGCAGAATATCAAAAAGGATTTAACTCTTTCATTAAAAAGAAAGTAAGAAACAAACAATTCTGATATTTGTCATCACTTAATCTTCATAACCGATTATTTCATCTTCTTCTGAAGAGGAAGCATCAGGATACATGTGATCTTGTCTTTTCTGTTTTTAAATTCTTATAAAAATCCCACAGAGATTCTGAAATATAAGGTAATGTGTCAATGAAGTGTTGCTTCTTTTCTACTGTTATGGGATTTGGTCTTAGATACTCTAGTTTTGGTACCAGGAGTTCAGTTTTTAACCATCCTCGTTTGTCAAACATTACGGTTTTAAAACTTTCATTTGGATCTAACGATGTTTCATAAAAAAACATCTCTAATATTTTTTTTCATATCGAAGCCATCTCACTTTTCGCCAGTTAAATTTGTTTCCTAAAGTTTCAGATTTACGATTCGTTAAGGAAGTATCAAACAAACCACTATAATCAAAAAAAATCTGTTTTTTTCATTTTATGTACTTGAAAAGGTTGTTTATTTCCTCTCTGCCTCATTAGCTGAGCCCAGTCATGGGGATGTTTAATTTGAATATTAGATTTTTTCTTCTTTTTTTCAATTAGACTATGGTCAGTGTCACATTCCATGTCCGTATGGCCGGGTACCAGAAATTTGTGATCAATTGTAGTTAGAGTTTCTGAATTTTACAAAGCAAGTAAGCATGCAGCTGACATGATGGTTTTATTTTAACCAGCACATGAATCCGAATACATAATTAGGCCGAGTGACTTGTTTATTATAAATACATAGAATCCTATTTCATTTCCTCCCCTCTTAGCCATTGGTTCCTAGCAGAGGTAACAACAAGCCTGGAAGTCGTCACAATCATGCACTGTTAGATTATACGTCCATCATTGGCGCTTATAGAATGACTCACCGCTGTGCAACTCAGGAGTTGGTAAGCATTGCTGCAGGTTGAAACATATGGTCTTTTGTTGCAAATCTGTCCTGGTTAAATTTTTGTCTGCACTTTTGGAAGTATATCTGTCGTCAGCTTGAATGATGTGAATCTAATTCCTGACGTAGCATAGCTCTCTCATCTTCAGATTTGGCCATCTTAATCTTCATTTCGTATTTGTCGCATGTACCACACGTATCCTTATTAGGCTGTTTTACTTTTATATTCAAAGAAAGAAATATTCCTTCAAAGGCTTTGCGATTTATATGGTTATCTGGATATTTTTGTAAGTATGATTGATATACACTAGCTAAGGTGTACTGCTTAAATACTTTTTTGAAGATTTTCTTTTTGTGTAATGGCTTTCATAAGTCGGTATAGAGACAGAATATGATTTCGTGCAATAGTCTTGTCTTCATCAGATATCTTCTTTGGATTTCTTTGTCCCCCTCGTCTATCTAAACTTATTTCACCGGAGATGCACTCTCTCTTCTCGCGTATTACAACTTCAATAAATTTGTTATAGTACTAATGTTAAAAGTTTTGCGATCTGTTAATATAACCCTTTTGGCACACTATCAATAGCTGCATTTTAGGACTTATTCCCAAGTAGTTAATTCAGTATTTGCAAAAGCATTTATTGTTGACTTATCTCCTTTTGTTTGGTGCAAGAATATAACTTACTCATCTGAAATTAGACATAAACCCATTTTTAAAAAAAAATATGACAACTCCTTTTTCGCGAGCAGTCGCGATTTAGAACATGACACATAGCTTTTCGCTTTTTTAGAACATTTTCAATATTAAAATAGAATTATTTTTCGTTTATTTGTTGCGCCATCTTAAATAATCTAGTAGAACTATGGATCAAAAATGAGGAAAATGTGTACTAAATTATATGTAAATCTCAGAAAAAAGTTGTCAACGCTAAACCGAATATTCAGGGCGACGAAAGGAATATATATTAGATATCCAGGATTGTTAAATTAATTCATACGCTTTCAGGCGACTATTGAAGTGAATAATGCATTCCCATCGTTGAATTACATTTTTCCTTGAGAAAAAAAGCCATTTTATTGACGTGTAAATTGATGGAAAACACATTACATAAATATGTTGTATACTTCATAGAAGATTCCATTTTCGCCCATGATGCAGTTATGACATGTATATAAATGTTACATACATACATACCTAAGTGTGCATATATGGATTTCATATGAACGGCAGCAAAGGAGAACGTATTTGTATACTTGATAGAATAACGTCTTGCGAAGTATTTCTCACGTAACGAATAGGCGGATGTATTCCCAGGAGCGTTTGCACAGTGCCGCTACGTAACTTAAATATGATTTGCTCTAATGTCGTCATCTTCCGCGAATACGCTTTTTATCAAATCTGAATATTTGAATATTAAAAGGCGCTCTTCTTATTATTCTTTTGAATGGTTGTCTGCGCGTTCCATATGTATGCATATTTATTTCCGGAAAAGAGGAATATATTTGGGAAAATGCAAGTGTTCCTACATTCAGTACGAGAAATGAATTTTGATTGGGTTGAATGTGATCGCTTTTAAGTAACAAGCATATATGTAATATACAGTATTTAAACATATAATCGAAGTCTACTCTGTGTGAGTGCAGTATACCAGGTGGAGTTAAAAGAAAAGGTCTATTTCCTCACAAATTCTTTAAGGTTTCGGCCTATGAGGCAAGAATTAGTAATAGTATAGATGATTGATTATTTATTTTCTTGACTAAACTTTGCTCTGAGTTTTGTCTCCAAAATAAGTTGCTTGTAGGACACTTTTACTAATAATTTATAGGTAGATAGGTAGCCTTTATTGTCATTACAATATTGTATGACATTGTCATATATAAAAGTATAAGAACAAGTAACAAGGAAAGAAGTACAAGTATAAAGTAAATGACAAGATTCCGCTCCAGGTGACTACTTGGTTTCGATTACTTACATAAGATGTCAGTAATCTATGATAACAAAAATACTCCAAACTGTGGTACTGGTAATACTTCTCCTGGAGTGAGGGGTCTATGAGAAGTTTACAGTAATAATAATAATAATATATTTCATTTCATTTTGCAAAAGATGCATAAAAAATGTCAAAAAAACAGCAAAACAAGTAACAAACGAAAAGAAAAAACAATGTACACACATGTTAAAACAAAAAGAGTCAATATGTGAATCAAAACAGTATAAGCATTTAATTAAATTGATTTGACAAGAAATCATTTATGGTGTAATAGACGTTACAAATTAGGTTTCTTTTAATTTTTTCATATACAAAGCATAAGGTAATTAAGAGCTTTTATATTGTCTAATATATGATTATATATCCTGATGCAATAGTGTAGAGCATTCCTTTGTACTTTTGATAAATATGTCTGAGACGCCAATATATGTGGAGTCACAGTACTCCTAGTATTGTGAGTGTGGTGTAGCTCATACTTATGAAAAAAGTCTGCATAATTAGCTTTAACAAATAATGCACATTCCAGGATATATAAACATGGCAAGTTAAGTAAATTATTGTTTATAAAATATGATTTGCAACTGTCTCTGTTCCTTAGATTAAAAATAGCTCTAACACTTGATTTTTGTAGCTTGAATATACGTTCCATGCCGACAGAATTGCCCCAGAAAATTACACCATACGTCAAACGGGAATTTATGTATGCATTATATGCACTAAGTGCAGTGAAGTCAAGGCAAACACATCGCGATATGACCCGAAGACAATAACAAAAACTAGCCAGTCTAGATGCGAGATATTCGATTTCCAGGATAAACGAGAGTCCAGCTTCATCCCAAGCAAGGACACCACATCAGAAGAGGTAAGTGATTTGTTCTGGTATTTAATTTCTATATTTTCAATATTGTTGTTAAAATTTATTATTTGTGTTTTATTAATATTCATCAGGAGGTTGTCCATTCGTTTAGTGAGTTTATAGTATTTTCTAACTCTGTTATATTTTGTTGCAAAGAGTTTGTTTTTATCACACATTAGGTATCGTCCGCGTATTGCATCGTTAAACACTGAACATTCCCCGGCATGTCATTTACGGACAGTAAAAATAGTATAGGGCCCAGGATGGTACCCTGCGGTACACCAAAGACACAATGACCCCACCCAAATCTTATTCGCTCGCCATTTTCTAAGTTCGCTTGAACGCACTGTTTCCGATTGTGTAGGTACGAACTTAACCAATTATGCGCAACTCCACGGAAACCCATCTCTTCTAATAGTAGGCATTTTGCTAGTACGAGTCGGTTCTGTTTCATTTTTTATTATGCTGCATATAACTTTCATTTTATTTCCAGCTGCAGATATCCTCTGGGATATCTGTTCTTTCTTCCTAGCCACGATGTCTTCCCTGAGTTCTCTGCTTAACTCCCAACATAATAAATAGATAGATAGATATTGTATATTTGTCAAAAATTATTTACAAATTGACATCGATATCGTCAAAAAATAACAATATCAGTATATTTGTGAATAAATGGAAAAAAAAGACACCAACTGATACACCAAACGAACAAATTTAGTCGGCAAAAGAGTAGTGGACACAAGATAGTCATTTCGTTTTAAACGCTTTAATATTTTTATGTTTTTTAATGTCTACGGGTATCTTAGACAGTGCCAGGCATTAAAAACAGGTGCTATTATATATATTGTGTTGTGTAGCCTTGTAAATGTAAACTGATATAAGAGTAAGAATATTGTATTTAATGAAAATAACTCTGAGCGAGTCCCTTGGTTTAAGGTTGAAAATTAACCTAAGTACTCTCTTCTGAGCGATTAAAACCCGTTGCTAGTTAGCAGCACGACCCCGGATCAAAATATTGTAAGCAATGACGGAAAGTCATAAATCATACCATAATGTTTAAAAGAAGTTTGTGGCTGAACATATGTTTTAATTGTGTTATGGCGAAACTGTCTCCATTCATTTTCTTATAGATTTTATTTACATGATCCTCAAAGCTTAGATCACCCCAAAAAAATTAACTTTCTTTGGCAAAATTAAATTCATTGCTAAGAACAATAGGCCTACGCTGGGGCAAACTGAACAAAAACGGTTTTATTATTGTTTAAAATTAATCCACTTTTATTACAGGAGTTCGAGAAGCCAAAGATAGTCCGATTTTTCTTCACATTAAGCTCTTCAAACTTGTATTGAGTAAGCAATGCAAATACTAGTACTAATAAATGAATGTATCAATGAATCAAGATAATAGATTTATTTAATTCTGGATAGACGCAATACTACAAGGATGAGGACTATTGTTTAAAGCAATTCAATTCACACTACCTTCCTTCTATTTTGGTACCTGAAACCAAAGTTTGCATTTCTAAGGTAACAAATAGAAAAATTAAATCTTGGGAAAAGAACGTGTGAAATTGTCTCTCGCAATTCCTGAACCCAACTTTAGGCGCGCTCAAAATTCACGGCCTAATAAAACCTGTATATTGAATAGCTTTTCAACGAAACTCAGCCGCCGTTACAAAATGGCAGTGGAGAAAATTTTATATTCTAATACTTGCCTGCAAATGGCAAGTAGTAGAAATTTAAATTGGCCTCCGTTTTTTATGTAAATTGATATATTTGGGGAGTTTTGTATATTTCTTAAATGTGCTTACAGGCGTTTCAAACTTTTCAGCCACCTACGCTTTGTAGAGCCGTCAATCTGGTGTTGCTTCATATATGTGAAATCAACTCGTGTGCGCCATGAAATTATTAACTAAAAGTCGAAACTTCGTATCTGAAGCAATTACCACTAAGATTTGTAGAACACATATGTAATGCAAAGTGAATATGTATATGATAATTTCGGCTGTTTAATTTTGATTTATAAATATGTCGTGCTGTGACACTCAACTTTTGTTGTCTGCCACAAGCCTATTAAGGTTTAATCGGGCGCTTCTGGGCAGGTGTAGTGCAAGCGGACGTCTGCTAGGAACGCTGGTAGTAGGCCCAACGACCAACTAAAAAGCCGCAAAGCTAACTTATATTGTAGATATTTAAAAAAATAATGTTACTTATGGACTGTCAGAATTTAATTTGTCAATATTACAGTCTAGAGTATTTTAATTCACAACGAAATATTAATTACGTTTTCTTCGTTTATTCACACCATTTTTATTTGTCTTTTTTTGGTTAAGGATTAAAAAGTATGTACTGTTGCAAAAAACCACAAAGCTACTAAACTAAAGGTGTTTATGGAAGATTTCCTGAACATAAGAAACAGGTGAGTAAAATTTGTATTATTAAATGGCATGGATGATGTTGAGGCATGAATTATTGTTATATTACTATCATATGATTTCTTAAATTTGCAAGTACTCTATTGTTATAATTGAAAAGGATCAAGAACCCAGAACTTCATTTGCAGAAGCTGCTTGTGAAGAAGTTTATTTCTAAGACACATTTCTCCCCACATTGCAAACTGAAACACGTTGTATTGATTACAATATCAGAGTTTGTCCACAGTAAATATCTTAGGGGTAATTTCTGTGACAATTATTATAGTAACGTTTTTTCTCGAGAATTCACTTTTGTTATAGGCCTCAGTCCAAAATTTATGAATTGTAAGAAGGTTTCTTTGAAGCAGACAATGCAGAACAACTTGAAATGAGCCTGTAATCAGTACTCTATTAGTGACGATTTTCAGGCTTCGAGGACATATGTGACAGGATTGATTGCAAAGAAAAACTAAAACATATAAAAAATTATAGTGTCTGTAAGGTAGAATTAAACACAACAACAGAAGGCAAAATTCACTTTGTAATTTAAAACTAGAAATTACACGATCGATGTACTAAAACATATTTGTCATTTCTCTTTACCAGATACCACACATAATTATCTCTACATTGCCACAAATTGTAAATACAACATATATACAAGCATAACATCCCGAAACAAACTGTGAATGTAAGACTTACCCCTATTTTTTCATATAAAACAGGCACATTTTTTGATAATATTGTAACTACAATTTTATTTTTATTTGTAACTTATGAAGTCAAAATGTTTTAATTTTTGACAGATCAAGAAAACATTAAGTACAATATTGTATTATTATTGTTATCAGGCCAAAGCTGTAAAGTTTGGTGCTAGTGTGTTAGCAGAGCTTTTACGTTTGGTTTTTAACGAATCTTTTGCGACCGGCACCTTTCCTTCGGCGCTGAAAACTGCTAACTAACAATTAGAAAAACATGAAGAGTGAAATCAAGCACTGGTTATATATTCCAGTGGTAATACCCATATATGGAAAGCCCAACAGAAACCAGAGATTCAAAGCCAAAGCTGGTAAGCAGATGGGTCAAAAGGAATCACATGTTGTAGAGCTTAAATACATGGAGAAATCCTGAATCATAGAAAATATATGGTATTGGGGCAATATACCACCGTATACAAAACGGAAATATTAGCAATAGAAACATGCGCCCGTAGACGTTGCAAAAACAACCCAGGAGTGAGCAAACTAATATCTTATCAGATAGCCAAGAGGCTCTAAGGACACCACCTTATCAGACAACCTCCAAAACCAGTCTGGAAATCCTAAGAATACCGGCCAAACATAAGAAGACTACTTTGGTGTGGATGCCTGGCTATAAAGGCATAACAGGCGAACTTGCAAACAAGCTTGGAAGAAAGAACTTTGAAATAATACTCGTTGGGCCTGAATCCGGTCTGGGAATAACTAAGGGTACGATATGTGGTACTGTGGCTAAGTAGATGGTAAAGATGATACAAACTACTTATAACAGGTATCTGGTAATAGGTATGAATATAGAACAGCTTAGAACAGGTACACGATTTAATAAATACCTGTTATCTCATACTTCTTACTCTCTAATGGCCAAGTGCAACAAGGCGTCTTTGGAAACGAGTATTAGTACGCGTACGCTTACTGATATTTTACCAGTAAAATGCTACGCTAGTTGTTTGGCAATTGTCTGGTAACAGATACCTGTGTAAGGATACAGATAGTGATTTAGATAGATACGCACTGGTTACTATAAAACGGTATACTCGGTGCATATTAACACACATCATATCAATTTAACTACCCATATCGAAACTGGAAGGCCGGTAACAGGTATTGGTAACAGGTATTAATAATAAGTATGACCTGAGAATAAGCACACCTGTTATCGTAAAATACTGATATTTACCATCTGTAGTGGATTGTAGAAAAAACATCAGGTGTACTGGAAGGGTGTAGAAGGACAGATACACAAGCAAACGGATGATGAGGCAACCGTATCGGCAACTAGCTAAGAATGTACTGACTCTCAACTGACTACACGAGTCTACTGACAAAACATGGCTGTCTAAGAAAGAAAAAGATTTACCACACAAGCTACTAAATCTAGTTAAAGGGACTAACCTGTTTATGTAAAGAAGAACAATAAGTACGGAATAGTACAACAGGCTTCAGGTTGCGATGTTATTCAAACAATCAATCAGTGCGCCTTTCAAGACTTTTTCATAAAATACTTTAAACGAAACAAAATTCACAAATTCTTCTTCACGAGTACTCAAACTAGATCCGCAGCAAAGCGTAAATGCCAAAAGCAATGCAATAAGAAGTTGCTGGAATCGCACGGATAAATGTATTAAAGCGAATAAAAGAATAGGATGCCCTGATTTTCTTTCTGCGTAAATAATTGGAATCGCAGGAGCACGTCTGAATGGACGTCAAAAGATTATGTCAAAGCAAAAGATGCAGTAGCGATAATGGAGGAAAACGCGGAGGAGAGGCATCTATTGAAACTGTTATGTTAAATTGGAATTAGGAATCCTCCCAATTTCCATTGGTCATTCTATATACTTTTCGCTAACCACTTAGTGTACTAATATACCTATATGTACCCGAGTGCTGTATGGATTCCTACTCTAATTGTGGCGCTGTCATCAGATGATCTGATATTTGAATACTTACTTTTCCTTTTCGTCTTGCTCGGAGTAGAGGCCTTTATTCTTTTAATAATGCTAATGGTTTCGGGAGATAGCGGGCCTTTGATAGTATAAAATTTGTTTTTCCTAATGCGCGCTGTAATCCATTAGTTTGTCTCGGCGGGTCCTCTGTTCCCGTTGGAGGTAAACGCATGCATGTGTTCCATTTCGGCGAATGCCGAGGTAAACAATTATGTACGAAAAAGGTTTTCCTTCAAGTTCGCTTTCGCCTACGGCATAATTGTATGCGAGTTTATATTACAGTTCTTGCAAAGCGTTTGATCCCGTCATTTGAATAATTAATGAAATGGAAGGCAGGCTATTATATTAAATAAAAATCTCGAATATAATATAAAAGATTTCTCTTAATCCATCCTAACGACACAGGAAATAGGATGGCAAAATTGAATCAACACGTAACAGAATAAAATATATAGGAATCTAAAGACGAATGTCAAGCCAAACATAGTTAATAAAAATTAATTTTTTTAGGAGGTGTTTCAAATAAGTATAGAGGCGGAGGAATTGACAAACAGTGACAACTGTTGAAAATCGAATCACAGCTAATCCAAAAAGAGCATCAGTTAATACTTTTAGGTGTAGACCTGAAACCCAATAAAGGTTGGATCAAAATCATAAAGCTAAGAGTTTGTCAGAATGCTCAAGAGATGTTAGCCCAATATTTCTACGAATAAAGACTAAAGAGGAAAATCCATCAAAATCCAACTGCTTGGAGTTCATATCACGCATTACCATTGAGTTTATCTTCTAGGATATAGAAGATGAAGGAGAAACATCAAAGGGTGGACGAGAAAAGAGCTACGGAAATGAGAGCAAATATTGGGAACAAAATGTTGAAGGTGGCAAAATGGAAAGCTCTATGCTTCTAAGAAAAATAATAATAAGAATACTATACCTTTTAACAAAAAGCGCACCCACATTGTAACAGCATCTTAATACGAATATATGGATCTAGAACCAAGCATTTCGAAAGCTTGGGAAAATACCCAAGTATATACCAGGCGGAAATACACGCTATTGAAAGATGCGTCCAGTTCAATATTGATAGAAATTATCGAAAGCAGGAGATTATCATCATGGCTGAGAGTCAAGCAGCCATCAAGGCGGTGAGTTCCAATGAGATCAGAGTCAATATGGTCTGGGAATGGCTAGGGAATTTAAACGAGCTAAGCAAAAGGAATAAAGTAATCGTCCTGTGGGTTCCGGCTCACACAGGCGTGGAAGGAAACGAAGTAAAACGGATAACCTCGCAAAAAAGGGGCTAGAATACCTTCTATAGGGCCTGAACCCCATTGCGAGATAAATAGCAGTACAATACTGAAGAAACTGAAAAGAAAAATGGAGCAGAGAAAAACCTAATTATTGAAGCAAAAAGTAGAATTCTTCTGGGAACTTATAACCAGAAGAGGTTTACAGAATGCATCAACCTGAGTAAGACCAATGTTTGCATATTAACAGGAGTACTTTCAAGCCATTGGAAACTGGAAGGACATTCGAATAAGCTTGGATTCGCAAAGGAATCTGAATGTAGATTTTGTGGGGAACAAGATGAAACACCCATCCATCTCCTCTCAAATTGCGTAGCACTGCGCAACTCAAAGGCGTTGCATCTGGGAATATGTGGAACCAAAGAGGAGACTTACCTAACCTGGGGCCCTCTGATAACGTACACTTTCTGAAAGCCAGCTGTAAAACAGCAAGAATAGGGGCACAATAGACGTTTTAGGTTGCAGTGTAACATCACCCTGCCCATATACATACATACAACAGCATCTTATTTAAATGTAACTTAGAACACCTTGTAATGCTTATAAAATACTATAACTCCTTCCGTTTTAGTAGAATACATAAGGGGCTATATCTACCCTCAAAATTTCAATGGTCTTTGATTATTTTGCGATTTACACCGTTGTTTTCAAACAAAATAAATTAAGTTATATATTCATGAATTCGCCTTTTATATGTTTATTAAATTACCGTAAATGAAATTGTGAAATGGAAAATAATGATGATAACATGGCTGTAGTAAAGAGTTTTTTCCCAGCAGGGAGGATAGTTGTACTTTACCCTCCTTAGAGAGGAAAAGTAAGTAACATTGACATGATGAAACTGAACATCTTATAATATGTGACATTATTGATAGATGACATTAAGTTTGTTCGCGTCGCATGAACTATTTGCACTATTATACACTTTTGCACACAAAAGTTCTAAAAAGTGCATAAAAGTGCAAATAGTTCATGCGACGCGAACAAACTTATTAGTACATTCGACCCAGTCTGAGCCCATTTATGAGATAATTGCTAAATTATTAGGTATTAAGTTTCTTCGCGTCGCATGAACTATTTGCACTATTATACACTTTAAGAACTTTTGTGTGCAAAAGTGCATAATAGTGCAAACAGTTCATGCGACGCGAACAAACTTATTAAATTTCAATTAAACTATTATTAAACACTTTTAAAATGACGCTAACTTGACAGTTCTCAAAAATATTTGACAGATTAAGCCTACTATCTATCGTGTCACTCACAGGTATGTCTTTATTATTTTTAGACATTTAGTTAAAATTGGACTCGCTGGGAAAAAAATAATATTCAAACCACGTGAGGAAAGTGCTATTGCAGGCCGCGGGCAAATATTACAAACCGAGTTGAATATACTATTATAAAGAATAATACGATGTACATGAGCGCTGCATGTACTAACAAATATGTATTGTATTATGTTAATAAATATTCTTGAATGCTAGTTTAGATTAGAATGGGTGCAGCCCAAAATCTCACAAGATTTAATATGGGATGCGAATTCATTTTACTTACACTACACGGTTAGACACTCAGGAAAAATAACAACCCAGATATGTTTTACGCCCGGAATATTACTGTAATTTTGCAAGTAAGTAAATACATCAAGCTGTAAATTTACAATTTTATAATTACTGTCGTTAAATGCAAAGGTACAGAATTATTATGCTAAAATATATTATATTATCTTTTGTGCGATTATATTCCGCGACCTCAAAATTTTGCAATTTTTTTTTTTGGCTTCGTCGACTATAAGTACGGCGTTACTCCTCAGCCAATGTAATAGTAGCTTCATTTTACCGCCATTATAATATAAATCGGGAAATTTATAGGGTATGTAACTTACGTATTTGGAAGCTGAACATTGAATTGAAGAACTCACCTGCAAAAAAATAAAATTGTTAAAAATACAGTCTCAGTTTCGTATGGTTATAGGAAATCCATATTAAAAACTTTTTTGAGAAATGCTTCATACTTTAAAAAAACAATACAAATAAATATTTGCATTTGTACGTATTGAACACCTGCTGCATGCATTTTATATACAGTATGCATGCGGTCAACCCATCGATGGATACATTATTAAAGCCTGGTCGACTGTGGATAGGAGGTGCTACCTAGCACGTTCATAGCAATAGGAATGATGGTTAAAAATATTCGCAATAAGTGTTCATTGGATTATAAAGGTCTTATGAAGTCGCGATTTATAAGACCGCTATTTTTTATTACGCAGATTGTTTTGCACGCTTATCACCTTGCATTCAGCATTTTTTTTTGTCAAAAGCTTTTGATTGTGTTTCCAACGACATTTCACTTCTAAGTGCATTTTCTTTATGGCATGAGAGCAGATTCATTAAAAAAAATTGATAGAAAGGAGAGTGTAGTCACAAATAACATAAAATCAGAGAAGATCTCTCGAGGAGTACCACAAGGTTCAAAACTAGGACCAATATTATTTTTAATTTATGTAAATGATTTCTGTATGAATACACAAATGTATTAATCAGTAATGTAGGTATGCAGATGATACAACTCTATTTCTTAAAGCTGACAGTGAAAATCTTTTTAATGGGAAAGAAAATGTTGAACTAGCGAAAGCTGAGCACTAGTATCAAGCAAATAAATTGAAACTTAATAATACAAAGGAACAAAAAAAGATACATTTTACCCTTTATCTGTTTGATTTCCACTGAGTTGATGGTGGGGCGTGCAGTACTCAACGATTGACCAGTGGAAAGAGATCGCAACTCTACTGGCGAAACTAAATGCCAGCTGTGTTTGGAGTAAAAGCAGAAAGTAGAGCACATCAGCTGCTAGTGGCTAATCGGCGCTAAGGGCTGGGTTATGATTTTAGATAAAACATACATTTAGAGCTTCCTTAAGGAACTTCCTAGAATCGAACCATGCATGGGGTGCTGTTATCTTTATTGCCTTCAACTCAATTTGAAGCTTGCCCCCATATTACGTAAAAGGAAAAAGATACTAAATGTATGTACCGTTATCACAAATGATCAAAGAAACCAAGAAGACCTTATTAGAATGTAAGAATATTATTACTGATAACTTAAGTTATAGACTAATTATATCAAATCCAGTGTTATAGGATGTACTGTTTACCTAAGATACATAAACCAGGGAAGAGCATGAAACCCATTGTCTCCAACATCAATAGCCCAACTTACTTATTGTCCAAATGGCTATCTGACAAATTTAATCACTTAACTGTGCAACCCCCGGATTTAGTAGTTAAAAATTCATACGCGTTCATTGAAAAGATTAAAAACATTGAATTTACTGGCAATGAAGTTTTAGTTTCATTTGAAGTGAGCTCACTGTTTCCCAGCCTCCCCGTTGATATCACTTTGACTTACTTAGTAAATTTCTTGAAAGGTAATCAGTTGGGCAGTAATAAAGTTGATAGTTTTATTTCTTTGGCGAATCTCTGCATGAAACAAAATTTCTTTCAAATCAACGGTACCTTTTACCAACAAACTGAAGGAGCAACAATGGGTAACAGCTTATCTCCCTTCATAGCTAACCTTTTTATGGGAAAATTTGAAACTGAATCTCCAGAAATCTCCAGAATACTTTGGCATATTTTCCACGGGTTTGGGTTAGATACGTCGATGACATTTTTTGTGATTTTGATACTAGTAAGTGCTCAATTAGAGATTTTCTTGACAGCTAAATTCAAAATTTCCTTTCATTAAGTTTACCACGAAGAGGAAACAAACAATAGAAATTGCTTTTCTCGATATGTTAGTAATAAGAAATAAATAAATTAGAATAGACATATAAAGAAAGCCCACTACTAATAACAGATTTATTTCAGAAGATTCAAATCATTCATGGAAAAATTAACTAGCAGCTATTAACTTTTTGGTGAACCGCTTAGTTAATTTTCCTCTATCCACAGAACGATATAATAAAGAATAAAGGAATTATTAAAATCGCTGCATTTAATAAATTCTCAGAAGACGTTGTATATAATACCATTAGAAAACATAAAAACAAAATAAGAATTAGAAATGTGAGTACTTTAGAAATTAGTGACAGAAAGAATAAGAAATATGTTAAATTACCATTTTATTCAAATTACACGAAAGGTCTACAAAAAAATTTCTCTAAATTCAATCTTGACATAGCAACTACTTCAAATAATAGTCTTAAAAATATTTTAGATAACTCTAAAGATCAAGTAGATAATTTGGACAAATCAGGTATTTATAAAATATCTTGTAAAAATTGTGATCATGTATATATTGGGCAAATTAAAAGATCAATTAAATCGTGTTACAAGGAGCATTTGGCTCATCTTAAATTTAGAAGGTTTGACAAATCTAGTGTAGTCCTACATATGCTTGAAGAAAACCATAAAGTTGACAATATAAAGTTAGTTAAAAACGTAAGCAACTATGTGCAATTAAATTGTTATGAGGGTATGGAAATATATGAAAACAAACATATTTTAATGAATTCAGATTTAGTATCCTTAAATTCTTGTCTTTATAGTTTATTAAGTAGAAGTAGTAGATCAGATGGAGTTAGGATATTAGTGACTAGTTAAGCATGACGGCAGTCAGCCATTACCGTGATCATTGTACCATGACCTTTTTTAGGTATAAATTAGGGTAGTTTTAGTGTAGTTATTCAGTTCAGTGTTTCTGCTGATGATGATAGCTTTGCTATCGAAACGTACGTCCAGTTTAGTGCAGTTTGTGGTGAGGGGTTTAGGAGAAGTTTGCAAAAGATACTAAAATAATGTCAAAATATATCTTCTTCAAAGAATTCAGTTTTTTCTAGCAATTAACTGGATCCTAGGATAACATACAATATACTTTTCGGCCTAGAAACATCACGAAACACGAACCGAATTATATATTCCTTCCACCTTTTTTTCCTGTTTCTAATTTGCGAGTCTTTACTTTTACAGATGTTAAATAAAAAAAAATTAACGAACTTTACGCTTATATGCCCCCAGGGATTTTACGTTGAAGATATAGCTATTTAGGCCGATCCAGATTTATAATGTACTGTAATTAAAAAAAACCGCCGTTCTGGATATCTTAAAAACAAATTTTCAAGGTTGCATTAATTTAATAAGGTAGTTACAGAAATATTGAGTTTTAGCGGGAAGGAATCCAAACAAATGTAAATTATAACGAATTTCTGAGCAACAGTCGTTATGTTTGCGATAATGAACGCAATTACATAAATATAATTTGTTTATCGATCGAATTATTTTTTTTTCAAGGAGAGGTATCTGAAAATCATAATAATTAAATATTTCCAAACAAAGAAGTCAATTGTGTGAATATCTTTTTTAGAACCAAATTCATGTAAGGGACAATTTTACAATAAGCGAGTACAGGTGTCATTTTCAATTTTTCAGTGAAAATTAGAAATTTTACTAGCTGTCGGGTCAAAATATCCCGCATATGGAGTAAAATATTTCGAGCAAATATGGAATACAATCGATACAGCAGCTTATGTGAACTTTATGACTTTTTAATGCGAACTCGCTCTTTACATATTCGTCGCTTTCTGAAAAGCGGATAAATGCATCGCGTGAATTGAAAATAATCAGCGTAGGAAGCCCGATTATTTTGACTTGACAACATGACACGATCGATAGCTGGTCCATGCATAAATTTAGAATCTTGCAGTGAAAATTATGTAACAATTTTGCATCAATATTCATACAAATATACACATGAACATTTATAATGGGCGATTTTATAGGGCGCAATTTTCAAAAATCGTTCGGAAATAAAAATTTCTAATATCGTTTCGCGGAAGAAAAATCTCTAAAGAAAATTATTCCAACATGAATTAAATACCTGTCTCGCTAATCCGATTAAAGCCTTCCATTTGTTGATTTGATCGTGATGGTAATTCGAGTGCCAACCTCGAATGTGTAAACTGGTGGTTTCATGCTGCTAATTAATTCAGATATCCCGAATTTGCATATAACGTACCCAATTAAAAAAGGGGCTCAATTACGGTGCGAGAGTTTTAATTAAACCAAATTGAACTACTTGCTATGAGGTCAAAATTCTTTTGGTTTTACGTATAAACAGCTTAGATGAACAGGCTATTTATTTGAATTTCTATAATGCTTCCACTTCAATTAAAAGAAAAAGATCAATGTTAAGAAAAAAGCATTAGGGGTATTGAAGTTATTGTGTGCGAAATTTTGTGGAAAGTATTTGTCACTTTCAAAGTTGTTCTTTACAACGTTTATTCGATTCTTTAGACATTCTAACGCCACACTGATAATTCACAATCACCACATGAAAACTCCATCGAATCAAAGCGACAGCCAAGAAATCAAATCTTTCAAAAATTCATAACTTATTGAGGCACTCTTCATTCAAGTAATTAGAAATAATCGATTCTATGTTAATCCACAATTCAGTTCCACAGACAAAGTCCCAAGTACTTTGAGAAGGAATTTTGGTTAATAACGCGTTAAACACTTTCAGATGTGAGTATTAGATAATTAGACATCCATGTATAAAGAATATAACATCAATTGCTTGTAACAATTTCTGTAAAAGAGCGAAAATCTAAAATTTTGATGTTAGTCTAGGGAAACACTATATTTAATTCCTTTTTTCTTGGTTTAGTGTCGTCATTATAAAAAATGAATGAGTACGACGTTTCGCCTTTATGTAAAAGCTTTTTCAAGTATTATAAAGTAAATGTAAATTATGAATAAAATGTTTTTGTTTAATAAATGACAAATTGTTTTGTTTACTATGATTTTGAATATATTATTATGTTTTATTTAAAGACTGCGTTTTAAAATAGGATGTTTTGATTATTTGTTTTTGAATTTTGTAATTAAATAGTTCTTTAAAAATATTGTATTAAGTTATAAAATTGAATTATATAATTTTGTGAAATATTGTATATCGGTTTTATCATTGACTGCATTTTTATGTTTATAAATTTGAATTATTTCAAGTGTATTACGTGTTTTTAAATTTTGTTCTTTGTTTAAAATTGTTATTGTTTTGAGTTATTTCATGTTTTTTTAAAGCTGTAAGATTTTTATTATATTTGTATCCTTTTATTCTATCCAAATATTGCATGGTTTCACCTATATATACATCATTACAATTTTGACAGTATATTTTATAAAACTATGTGTGATGTTTTACTTTTTTCAATTTTTGATTTTAATTTTGAATAGATTGGTTTTGTAGTTTGTTTGTGTTTTGATAGGCAATTTTGTAATTATACGGTTGAAAATTTGATTTATTTTTTTCGGATAAATGTTTAACGTACGGAATTTTATGAATTTTGTAATTGTTGAGTATTATTTATATTTTTTGTTGATTTATTATAAAAAGAAAAATTCTTTGTTTGAATAATTTTGTTTATAAGAGAATTTGGATAATTATTTTGTCCTAGAATATTTTTTGCTTTGGTTAATAGTATCTGATCGAAAACTGAACTTTGTTAATTTATATGCTCTGTCAGCTAAACTAATAATAAACTAACTTTTTGAGATAAAGGTTGTGAAGACTTAAAATTATAGATCACGTTCAGACCATGTTGGTTTAGTATAGCCATTGAGTTAGAATTTTGTTATCATTGTTGATGAGTTTGAGGTCTAAAAAAGGTAATGCTATTGTTTCTTCGATTTCAATTGTAAAATTTAATCTTGAATGAAAGGAATTAAAATTTTCAAGTAAAACTGGTATATTTTTTTTTCTTCTAACGCGGTTATGCAATCATCTACATATCTTTTGAAAAAAATTATTTCGAAATTTATTTTATTTAATTTTTTTTCTTCTAAACCGATATACAATATTTTACAAAATTATATAATTTAATTTTATAACTTAATACAATATTTTTAAAGAACTATTTAATTACAAAATTCAAAAACAAATAATCAAAACATCCTATTTTAAAACGCAATCTTTAAATAAAACGTAATAATATATTCAAAATCATAGTAAACAAAACAATTTGTCATTTATATTAAACAAAAACATTTTATTTATAATTTACACTTTTTACATTTATTTATATACTTGAAAAAGCTTTTCAATAAAGCGAAACGTCGTACTCATTCATGTTTTAATATTGACGACCTAAAAAACTCAGAAAAAAGGAATTAAATATTATATACATGTCAAGAATGTTCAATTATTACACACAATATTCTAAAGTAATAACAACTTTTACAGTATATGAAGCATATCAAAAGATTTCTTAGGTACTCTCAGGAACCCGTTTCCAAAGATATTGTGTAGTTAAATTGAGAAATTTAATATAAAGGTTGTATCAAGAAAGGGTATTTTTACCTGGTGAATACGATTCTGATAATGAAATTCCAATTCAAAAAGGGATTTTTGAGAAACCTCGACGAAAATTTTTTCGACTCGCATTTGTCGTTCAGCAAAATTAAATTCTGACCAATCAGAAGAAAGCGTTACTTTCATTTTATTGGATTTTACGATAACAGCGAATATCAGAGGCCTGCAGAACGTAATCGCGAATTAAACAGCGCCATCTAGTACTTTGATTTACAAACGAATTTAACAGGAATCTAATTTAGTGGTACTATAGGTTTGTAATAATCTAATTAATTTTAATAGCCATTTACAAAAAGATTTTCGCTTTTCATTTTCATTTAAGTAATTCCATTTTATAAACATAGCCCATTAATTTTCTAAAATCGTTTATTTACCTTTCGATTAAGGGTGACATGGATTAAATAAAATTTACATTGTTTTTTTTTTAATTCTTTAGTTTCATTTACTCTAACAATTAAACACTGCCGGAATCAAAATAGATTTTGAGGTTAGAGAGAGTCAAGCCAGAAACACATTCATTTATAACCAACGACAAACCAATATAATACAGGTATAACATATCTGCATAATTCGTTCATCGAAAGCAATATCTATGAACCAGACGGGCATTCACATTGTAACGTTCGTCAAATTAGAATTAGAACTTCTAATAGCAAACATATTGTCGCTCAAATCTCATCATCATCGGAAGCATCTGTTGCGAACCATATTTCAGAGCGCATAACCCCTCTTGACAGTTCACGTTTGCATCCGACTGTGTTTGTTTATTTATTTCTGGCAGGCTAGCGTAGTATTATCGTTGCTTCGATTGGTATTAATCGCATATCGCTAAAATAAACACTGAAATTTCGTTTTACTGTTACGTGCCTGTCAAATAAGTAAATCATCACGCGAGTTTATAATATTCGTGATTCTAAATATAATGGAATATTGTAGTAGTTCTATTAACGAAAATCCTGCCAAAACAATCACCCATCTAATTTTAGACGGGAATACGAACCATCAAGAGTTATCTGCTAAACTGTCGGAAGGAAATATTTTTGTATGAAATATATAGCATACTGGCATATACTGGCTAGCAAAAAAATTGCTGTTAGGGGTAAAGTCAGGTAAGCGCGCAGCACTGTAAAAAGATTACATGTAATTTGCCATGGTAAATAGGAATATTACAGTATAACATTGTGAATTTACCACAATAAATCATGTAAAATTTGTTTACATGTTTTTTCTAGGATATTTAACATGGAAAAAGAAATTTCGGTAAAATTTATAGCTTTTATGTAAGTTTAAGATGTAACAAAAATTCGAAAGGAAAATACAGGAAAAAACATGTACAATTTTGTATTTACTCTCAAAATTTACTTAAAAGTGTAAAATTTACATTTTTTTGGGATATTTAGTGCATTTTAAAAGTAATTTTGCTAGTGAACTATTAATTTTGCTGTAAAAATATGAGGATCTTTTATATTTATTTGTTTTTACTTGAATTTCGGGTAAAACTATAGATATCATGGCAAATACGAAATTCATACGCCGCAATGTGATTGGTTAATGGATTTTTTATCTGTGCGCGTAGGTAATTCTATTCGTTTGTCGAACTTATTATTGGCTCAATGATATCATGTACGTCAACAAACAATCGTAGGTTCCGCGTAAGCGTGTTCATTCTTGATCCCTGTGAGCGATTCAGTAGGACCTATTAGGTGCTATAAAAGAATTAGGTTAAGTTGCTTGCTCTCTTATAAAAATACATATGAAAATTACTTCAGTGTTCGGTAAATATAGAGTTCATATAAATATTACATACGAATTTTAGAGTACAATCTTTGAAAATCACATCAGGATGTGAAATTTACTAGATGGTAGAAATTTTCCCTTATGAAGCAAATTTACCTGTAAAATTGTAGGCAACTTTGTTACCAACGATTTTACATGTAATTTTACTGCAACTTCTTTTACAGTAAGAAGGGCGCATCACGTGAAGGGCGCCGCAGTAAGATTTCATTAACTGCAAGCAAATCATTAACGGTGTTAAAAAAGCTTTGCAATCAGTGTTGTCCATCCTACCGATTTATTGGTAGTTCTGCCGATTTTGAAAATCATTACTGATATACCGCTCTTTTGGTTATCTGTATATACTATATTAATACAATTAATTTTATTTATTTTTTCCTGGTAGTGGCGTAGTATTTTTAAATAATAAACCTTGATAAGACGAATTAATATATTTCATTAATTGACGTTTGGCTATAATCTACTAGAGCTTTATCAAATAACTTTTACAAACTGAAAAGATATACAGTGTGTCTACTTAAGTTGGCGCCATATAGAAAACTTTGTCATTATAAGTTTCACAAGAAAAGTTATTCTTTATAAAAATCTCTGCTTTCAAAACAATAATATTAAGCTATTCACATTTGACATCGAATGTACAGAGTGTTCAGAAATTGAAAAAGTTCGATAGGATTTTTTGTTGCCACTTCAATGTTAAATCAAATTTTGCAAATCCTACTCATGAAACACGTTATATCTTATCTTAATTACACGGTCATCTAACTAACTACCTAACTAACTTCTAACTAACTAACTAACTAACTACCTTTTTTGACTTTTTGCAAAATGAATATGCTAATATTTTGGATGATCTACCCTTAGATGAACGATAACAGATATGGTTTCAGCAGGACGGAGCACCATGTCATAGTAGGTACGATGCTCGAGAATACCTTGACAATATTTTTAATGGCCGAGTCATACGTATTCTGTGATTTTTTGTTATTTAAAAGAGAAAGTGTATCTAACAAGAACCTTTTAGAAATGTAGACCATTTAGAACGGATAATAATCGTTCAAGAAATCACTCCCGAGATATGTAGGAATATGTTACAAGAATTTTGTAAAAGTACTGTTGTGTATTGAATGGGAAGGTGGATTTGTTGAGGCAGTAGCGAACTGAGGGCAACCGTTACTACTTACGACAACAATAGTAGTATTTGTAATGTAGTATGAAAAATAAATGTTCTTCATTAATTATCATATTATTCATTAGCATACGCCAAAAAGTGTAACAAATCAGCAATTAAACATTTGAAGTGTTTTAACTGTTTAATTAAGATAAGATATGACGTGTTTTTACAAGTGGGATTTGCAAAATTTAATAGTAAGTTAAGTGGTAAAGAAATTCTATCAAACTTTTTCAATTTGTGTATAACTTGTCCCATTTTCGACACTTTTATAGAGTATCTCCGTAATTGTTGGTGCTATCAAAAGAGTAATATAGGTGGCATGTGCGCTTTTTGGATACGAACACGTGGACTTATAAGGTGGCCACCACGATCTCCGGATCTAACACTTCCAGATTTTTTTTTTTGGGGAGTGTTAGAAAATAAAATTCATAAAGAAGTCATCTTAACCTGAGAACAACTTGATCAAAGAATTCATGAGGCCTTTGCAGAGAATAAAACCATTATACATCATGAAAGCCTTAAAATCCGTTCGAAAAAGAGTGCATTGAAAATTAATCTGAATCTTTTATTTCGTTTTAAAGTTTCTATAGTTTTTTAATTTACTTTCTTATACCAACTATTTTTTATACTCTTTGTCTTTTAAAATGCTGCCTGCCTGCTATAATGTGAACATAGTTTTGTTTTTAGAATATTAGCTTTTGTTTCATAGCCTATTGTGGTTTAAAGTAATAACGTTTAAATAAATCGCCTAGGAAATCAACACGATCCATGTACCGTTATATTTTCGAAAAGTGTATTTAAAATGTTAACTTTTAAGATTAAAATATACAGAATGTTGCATTAAAAAAATAGGTCAGGTTCGATAACTTTTTTATTTGACCCCGTATGCCTATTCTGAAAACGGTAGATTATTCAACAATCATTGTAAAGAAACTTTTATATAAAATATTTTTCTGTATCTCTTTTAACTAAGAATATATAGGGTAATTTTGAAATTTACAATTTTTTGATTTTCCCCCCTCTTAAGCGAGCGAAAATTTTCAAATTTTGATTTTACCATTTTAAGTTTGATCCCAAAAAGAGCACATGACAATTATATTACTCTTTTGATAACACGAACAATTACGGATATACCCTATCAAAGTGTCGAAAATGGGACACCTATAAATAAGATCAACTAGTTACGTTATCAATACGATCATCACGATTGAAAATAATATTTGGAAGTAAATAAGCACTGAAAAAATTATTTTAAATAGAATGAGCCAGCTATAAACATTTAAAGATAGGGCTACTTAGTTTTTACTCTGTTTAACAAAAAGTAGCTCACATCTCAAAATCTATTAAAGATAGGTATAGGGAATGCTGATATAAAGTGACAGGGGATGATATTTACTTGCTAATTTGGAATTAAAATACAGGGTCTCCTGTTTAAGAAAATTGAGGTTTTTGCATTTGAAAATATGTCACTTTGTTTCTCAGTTTTGAACACTCAGTATGTTCGAATGTAAAGTGTGTGTACCGTTTCTTAGGGTTATATCTACATTCATAAGATAGCAAATTTGGAGTCTCTACTTGCAGTATTAACCGAGATATTAATTTCTCAATGATGCAATGATTATGACTAAAAAAAAAAAGAAAAACTTAAATAACTCAAAAACGGCAACATGTAGCTATAGGAATATATATATTTATGGTCGTAGATTCTAAAAATGAACAAAAAATTAGATCATTCTATTTAAAATAACAAAGTTGACGTCCATTTCCGGTCAACCGGAAGTGATATTTTGGTTAAAGTATTTCACATTTATAGTTCCAATCGAACAGATAATGGTGCTAAAATCTCAAATATAAGTAAATAATAGAACATCATAAACTTTTAATGAACCACTTACGTGGAATACCCTGTATAATAATTTTTATATTTATAATATGGTCGCAAAAATATATTAAATACCACACATATAATGACAAGATGCACGGCTATTAAATGCAAAAAAAATTCTAACTACATTCAGAAAAGTACTTGCATTGAGCTAACTAAAATTTAGCTAATTTAACAATGCTATTTGGTTGTGTATGGCAAACTAAAATGTTTTGTTGCAGGAACGAAAAAAAATTTAGGTACTTGTTCGTTAATTACTTTATACTGTAAAAAGCTTGCAATCTTTCCATATTCGCCGTCCTGTAGGCCTTTCAAGATCTGATATCGACATATGTCGATTTGTTGCATGAATCTACATATTCCTCGCTAGCTCAAATGGTAGAGCGTTCGTCCGGGTACACAAGTTATCTTTTGTTAATTTTTGCGGCAGAAAAGCAAAGTATTCATTAAATTTATTATATAGATCATGCATATTTATTATATTATCTGGCAAAACATACGTTTTTGATGAATTAGAATAATTTGTGATATTACGGACTACACTCCCTTAGATTTTATTCGAATAGGCGGCGCTTTATTCATTGCATACTTCGAGTTAAACCACAAATGCCTATTTACAAATACATTTTCTGTATTTTTCGATTCGATTTTCTTGCTTTGCGATTATAATTGGTAAAAGTGATTCGATTCTTAAAACGATGTTGAATTCGAAAAAGAACGCAATTCACTAAAAAATAAATCGAATACGTATTCGTTTAGCATTACCCAATTCTTTTTTGATTCGAATCGCACATTCAATCTAATAATTAGTCTTACTCTCCTTACCGATTGCAGACAAATAATGACATAAGTCGAACAAGTTCTCAATTTCAAATGAATTCACAAAAAGAACAGCACGTTATACGTATATTCTCCAGTAATTACATATCTCCTTTCCGTACCGATCAAATAAAATTACCCCATTCCCATTGTAGAACAACGACTCCTACGAAAAAAAATAGGAATTCTCATTGTATTCAGGTATGTGAGAAAGAAACAGCGGAGGAACAACACGATTTATACCGAGTCGTTAAAGGAGGCGAGGAAGTGAGAATCGAGCAAAGAAAGAAGTACAACAAGCTCTATCACGGAGTTGCATTACCTTTCATTGAACTTGTTCTAACTGGCCTTGAACACACGGCGCACGGCACACGCGGTGTACTGCTGCGTAACGTTAGAAAATCGGACTTTACCTACTCTACAAGTCGTGAAGAGAACGACCGAAGAAAATTTATGATGGTTTAAAAGAGGTGGTAGGTATGTATATGTACCGCGTATAAAAGCTATAAACGTGGTAAGTAGGTTTATGCACGTCTATGTTATATAATATTTGAGTTCATGTCGGGAAATTAAAACAGCGGAAGGTCAATATCTTCTTATTGCGTTTGTACAGTCGTTAAACAGGATTCCTTTAACCTAACTTGGAGTAAATAGTTCTTTTCTCGTTCTAAAACGCCGTTGTTGTCAGAATGTAGATAGATAGATAGATAGATATTATTGTGATTTCCCGGCTATATGCTTTAACAAGCAAAAGGAAAATAAATAAATAACTTTTAAATTAGATCTGCCTTTTCTTTGCAGATACCTTCCTACAATGATAAACACAATGCAAACTCAATCCACTAGATGGCTATGTAATCCCGTATACGTCCAAGATATCTAAAATTTACCACTCCAGATCATGCGCACTAATGATCCCCCCTCTTACTAACCAACGACTAGGACCTTTATTATTCTTTACAGTTAGGAACCCGCTGTGCTGACGGCTGTACGCCTCGGTTCTCCTAAATCACCAACTTGTTTATTATTATGCCCTTAATTTGTTAAATACTGAATGTATAATTTAACTCTTAATAATTCAATGTATCAAATGAACTTCCGTTAATAAAACAGTGTAATCATTAATAAGTTGTATAATTTATTATTAAGTTTTATATCAAAGACATATAAATAGCATGAGAACTCTTACCCTCAAGGTGAGTGCAGTCATTGGAAATATTCAAACAAGTATTATCAATTATCCAGTATAATTAAGACTCTTTTATTCAAATATGAACTTTTAAAATCTCCCGCGCTAGCATAAGAGAATTGAATACCACCAACCACGTTTGCCAACTTATGAAAGTTCTGAATTTTAAATCATATACGAAGTAATAATAGCCTCAAAACACTATAGACGTTATAAATTCATTTATACAAAAATTTAAACAATGTTTTGACCAAATACCTCGTTTACCGGTTTACATGGACATCAGAATACCTCCAATTGTGATTTCCTTGTAGTGACAATCCAGATTCGCTCGTATATACAGATAAAAGGGCCAGACCAGGAGGAATAACATCGGTAACAGGAAAATTCAGGAAACAGACCTCCTTCGTTTACATTCAGGATGTATGATTAGACCCGGAACAGTAAACACATGCACACTCCCACGTAGAACAAACACCCAGGTGTAGTAGATACAGCAAAATTTCTTATAATGTCGAACAATCCTCACGTTTCTTTTGTATATTTCCAAAATAGAGTAATTACATGAATTTGAATAGAAAATCCCCTTCAATACCAGACGTAAGACAGGAAAAACCACTTAACTCATTACACTTGATAAAAATAAAAATATCTTTGTAGCAGTTTTTTATCAACAACCTCGTCACCAAGGATTTTCATCATTTTCTCACAACGAATTACATTAGGTCACTCCCCATTCCATCAAAATAGATACCTAGGGTACCAGGCTATCGTACAGTTGTCAGACGATAAATTATATTCAACTTCTATGACTACTAGTGTGAATTAATCCAAATTATACTGGACTTACAAACAGGTGTGTACATAAAATAGTAACTGCATTTCAATATGGTTGGTGGTTTCCCTCTTATGAAACACAGCAATATATAATTTTATTTCAAACAGCCACAAAAAATATAAGTGGGTTGAAACAAGTTGAAAACAATTTACAAATCAAAAAAAGTGACATTAACATATACCTATTACATATTGATTCAAAAAAGATAGTATTATTATCAAAAAAAAAAAATTAACTAAACTAAAAAGCTTATATAATTACTAAAAGTTAAATATTAAGTCACAATACAACCAGAGGTAAATATATTTCTTAGCAGCAAACTACGAAACTACATCTTAAAGTAATCCTCAAATTCATAAGGTTCCAAATTAATTAGCAAATTAAAGGTTTCTTTCTTGAATAATTTCAAATTATTTATATTTTTAATTCGTTGGGGAAGTTTATTGAAAAACTTTATACTTGAGTAGCAAGGACCTTTTTTCAAATAAAGACATGGTGTGCAACGGGTAATTATAATTTGTTTGAAATCTTGTATTATGACAATGGGCAGGCAGAAGATGTTCGTATTTTTCTTTATATTTGAAATTAAAAATTAAGCAGTCATAAATATGCAGCGCATCAACTGTAAGTTACCTATTAGTTTTAAATTTCCCACGACACGATTCCCTCAACGGAAGGCCAAAAATTATACGTAACATTTGTTTTTGAATTCGAAAAACTCTAATGCTACCTGAAGTGTTGCCCCATAATAGGATAGCAAATTTCAGTTTTGATATAAAAACTCCATAGTATATAGTAATCAAAACATTTTTTTCACAATATTTACTTAGAATTCTTATGCGATAACTGAGTTGATTTAATTTCTTTACCAATATGTCCAGATAGGAGCTCCAATTTAAGTTTTCATCCATAGTCAGACCCAGAAAGGTAACTGACTTACTTAGAGATAAATTGTCATACATTTTGAAACTTTCAATTCCTATATTAGATTTTTTTGTATGAAATATTATAATTCTAGTCTTGGCGATGTTTAGTAATTGATCATTTTCAAAACTCCATTGTCTTATTCTATGCAATATTTGTTCTGCTTGAGTTTTTAAAGTAATTAAATCTTTTGACGTTATAAGTAAAGCATTATCGTCTGCATAATTAATATGCGTATGCAAAGTATTTATTAATATGTTGCACAGATCAATGATATAAATATTTTATAATAGAGGACCTAATACGCTACTCTGTGGCAAACCTCTTTCAACTAATTTTGGAACGGACTTGACTATATTTCCATCTAAGTTTAATTTTACAAATTGCTTTCTACCCTTCAAGTATGATTCCATCCATTTCAAAGTTGTGTCTCTTACAGCATAGCTTTTTAATTTAAATAATAACTTATCATGATTTATGCAATCGTAAGCTCTAGAGAAGTCAAGGAGAATCTCTAGGGGAATGCTACCATCCTCAAGAGCCTGATAAATTGCGTCCAGGTAGTCAAAAAGGGCGATTTCAATAGATCTACCCTTCATAAACCCATGCTGGTAGAGATAGAACGTTTCAGGTTTTATTTAAACGTTGATCTTAGTTTTAATTATAAAACCGCTTCTAATTGTTTCTCGTATTGTATACGATTTTTGAATTACAATTAATTCACAATATTATGTTCTCAAACATAAATTATTCCTGTGCTGTGTTTGTTTACTGTAGTTTAGGGACTATGAAATTGTGTACATATCATGTCTCCTGAATAATTGCCTAATATTTTATACATAGCAAACGATTTACGTGGGCAGTTCATACAGTTCATCGTTCTTCTACGTTGAAATAAAAGAATAGAAATGTTAAAGAAAATAAAACTAACTTTCTCAACTACTCAAGCATTTTTTTGAATTTATTGTGATATCATAATACATATTAACAATATTGTTTTTATTTAGCTATTTAATATTTCTTATTTATCAAAATTCTAGGACTTCTAGTTTCGAAAATGCCTACGATTTTACGATATTGAACGATATTACTAAAATAGTGTATGATGATGCACTCACAGTTTGATAGACAAAAAAAACTTCAAGCTTTTTTTCAATCATTTCCATTCCACTTAAAGCGCCATTATCGTTTCCATGGAATAAATTGGTCAAATATATTTGAAGATATATTAAAAATAGGTTAGACACATGTTTACATTCCCCCACGTAACTAACGCAAAACTATTCAGGTGTTTTTGTGATTTTATATCGATGAAAACATGAGACGACATAGAGGTATGAATTATTTAAGCATACATCGTTGAGAAAAATATAATAGATATTCTAAGCGTGAGCGGACGTATTTATTACGAAAAATGGCAAACATAATTTTTATTTTCTTCGTTTATTTACTTAACCAAATGGCTTTTTTTTACTTAAACCATTATTATGATGATTTTTTTCGGGAATAACTCCCTTATTATATTTATTATTTCATTCATTATTTTCATTTCATTCATAATTTTCACTGGAAGAAAGATATGAATGGTTCATTTTGAAACACTGTAGTTATTAATTTGCTTCAATCATAGGTATTAAAATATATTAAAATTAATTACTCAAGAGAACAATTGCCGATTTAATAATGAATGGGCAGTCTTATATCCGGATTACTTGTCAAATTTGTCTTGTTTTTTTGTGTATTTTGTAAATCTAAGAAACAAATTTTATTATTTATTTCTTTTTCTAACGTAAAATTAAATTTAGTATTAATGTTATTTAATGTAATTAAGAAAATTTGTGAATATCTTGATGGTCACCCGTCTATATCTTGTCTAGTACAAAACTGTATGTTCTTATGAAACGGTTTGTTGTTCTTTAAAATGTGATTTTGTTCTATAGCTATTAAGTTTTGAAGTTTTAGAAAAAGGCACAAAATTAACTACTATTCAATTTGAAATTGTAGTATTTTTATGAAGCTTACCATGTTTTTACAATAAGCTATTGAACTGTAAAGTTAAGGTTGGGATGATAGTCGCTAAGTGTAACTAAAGTGTTTTGTATAGTTCATTTACTATAACAGACGAGGTACTACGTAAGTCAGTGAGTGACGTCACGACCGTGTTGCAAATTTTCTGTTCGTCAAAACGTAAACAAACCGTTAGATTATTTAACTGTCAAACACTTTTGACAGGTGAATAAATAAACTCTTAGAAATAACATTTACCGTTAATATTAGTGATGATTCTTTTTGGAAATCAGGATTTAAAGTATGCTAATCATGATAGTAGTGGAAAAAAATAACAAAAAGGCACAAGTCAGTACAATAAATTTAATCGGGATCATTATCACTTAAAGTATTCACAGTAACGATTAGTATGCAAGTTTCTTCTATATCTAAACCAATATCTCTGATTTACTACTTCTGAATTTCGTTTCCAATGTGTTGTACACCAAGTACGTCAAATTCCAGACTAATTTAATTTAATCCGTTTTATGCAATTGTATGCATCCTCCGATTTGCCATATTTCATCCAGCGCTTCGTAACAAACTTCCTTTTCTTTGAGAACAAATAATATCTACCACACCAATGTGTTTCAACCATAGAAAATGTGGTTTTCTTTAAGAGCACTGTTCAAAATGTTTAATGTGTTATGTTAGTCTAAAAAATGTATGTGAAAGAACCACTTCAGCATACAATATTTGTATATACTCACTGTTTTCGTACATGTCATAAATTGTGTTTTCAATAGCACACTGACAATGAGTAAAATACTTAATCAACATTTATTTCGTAATGGATTTTCCTTTTGGGTTATTGGATGTAATTCCTTGTTTAGTCGTGGAGTTTTCGAAATTTTGCTTATGTTTGCAACATGCTTATGTTTGCATTCTAGAGCACTTGTTACTCTCTAAAAAACGAAATACTGTTAAGAATATGACATTAAAAATATATGGATTTTGTACATACTTCTCGCACGAAAGTTAACGGGAGTAAATGGTCCGTTGTTCTCGCGTTCTGTGTCGAAATACACGATTAACAAAACTATTAACTCCTTTGATTGTTTACACAATGGTTTCGACAGATTTTACTTGTATAGTTCATTTATTATAGCAGACGAGGTACTACGTGAGTCAGTTTGCTATGACGTCACGACCGTGTTGCAAATTTTCTGTTCGTCAAAACGTAAACAAACCGTTAGGTTATTTAACTGTCAAACACTTTTGACAGGTGAATAAACAAACTCTTAAAAATAACATTTACCGTTAATATTAATGATGGTTCTTTTTGAAAAATAGGATTTAAAGTATGTTAATCATGATAGCAGTGGAAAAAAATAACAAAAATGCACAAGTGAGTACAATAAATTTAATCGGGACCATTATCGCTTAAAGTATTCACAGTAACGATTAGTATGCAAGTTTCTTCTCTATCCAAACCAGTCTCTCTGATTTACTACTTCTGAATTTCGTTTCCAATATGTTGCACACCAAGTCCGTCAAATTTCCAGACTAATTTAATTCAATCCGCTTTATACTATTGTATGCATCCTCCGATCTGCCATATTTCATCCATCGTTTCGTAATAAACTTCCTTTTCTTTGAGAACAAATAATATCTACCCACAACAATGTGTTTCAACCATACAAAAGTCTTTTTCTTTAAGAACACTGTCCAAATGTTAATGTGTTATGTTAGTCTGAAAAATGTATGTGAAAGAACACTTCTGTAAACAATATTTGTATATACTCACTGTTTTCGTACTTGTCATAAATTGTGTTTCCAATAGCACATTGACAATAAGTAGAATAATCAATTTTTACAACATTTATTTCGTATGCATTTTCGTTTTGGGTTAGTGGATGTAATTCCTTGTTTACTCATGGATGAAATTTTGCTTATGTTTGCAACATGAATGTTTAGAACACTCGTTACTCTCTAAAAGCGAAATACTGTAAAGAATATGACATTAAAAATATATGGATTTATACTCCCGCACGAAAGTTAACGGGAGTAATGGCCAGTTGTTCTCACGTTCTGCGTCGAAATACACGATTAACGAAACTATTAACTCCTTCGACTGTTTACACAATGGTTTCGATATGGTTTTGTTGTAATAACTACTTATTTTAAATAAATATATACCAAGTATAACTGCAAATTCCCACACTTTATTGCAAATCCAGAA
Organism: Protaetia brevitarsis; assembly: GCA_004143645.1. Taxonomy (NCBI): domain Eukaryota; kingdom Metazoa; phylum Arthropoda; class Insecta; order Coleoptera; family Scarabaeidae; genus Protaetia; species Protaetia brevitarsis. Next base: position 1,093,934 of record RXPK01000202.1, on the reverse strand, counting down.
TATAACCCTTTGACAGTTGACAGCAATAACTAAATTGGTGGGAATACATTGGGAAGATGTGACAAGCATGCAATTTGAAAAGCAGTAGGCACCAACATAGTATCTTTAATTGAACATGAATAAGTTATATGCTAGTTGGTTATTTTAATAATATAGTATTGCATGGCCCGAATTTGCAAGTAATGACGTACCTCGTCTGTTATGGTAAATGAAGTATAATAACTACTTATTTTAAATAAATATATACCAAGTATAAACGCAAATTCCCACACATTACTGAAAACGCAGAATATAACCCTTTGACAGTTGACAGCAAGACCGAAATTGGTGGGAAGACATGAAAAGACGTGACAAACATGCAACAGTAGGCACCAACATAATATGTTTAATTGAATATGAAAAATTTATACGTTAGTTGGTTATTTTAATAGTATGGTATTGCATGGCCTGAATTTGCAAGTAATGACGTACCTCGTCTGTTATAGTAAATGAACTTTAGCTGATCTGTAAGTAGGCAGCAGGCCACATATCATCAATGTATTAGTATACAAAACCAAATTTTAAGAATTTACTTTATATTTTTATATAACAACGTTTAAACTGTGCGCACAGAGAAAACAGTACACCATATCCCCGCTATGATGTTTGTAATGGCTGTTTCACTCAAAGTGCATGAGTTGTTCTTTCTTTGACTGTACCTACAATTTTCAAAATCCTTTGGTGGATAAAAGCTCAATTATACGAACAATTATTTTTTTAAGTAAAATCTTGTTTCTCTATGAAACAATTCTGCGTGTTTAGATTACTGAAATCGAACGCCACATTTCCCGTCCGCAGTGGCGAACAACTTTTCTTCCACCGTGGGATCTGGCGCCGTTACGCCCTGCCGTTCGAGTTCATTTATTTTCGTAGTGTGTGTATGCGCCTCTCAGCGTCGCTTACGAGCGCTGATCACGGCGTCGCCGTTTAATAGAAAACTTATCGTGAACGGAATACTTGGGAAAATTAATCGCGTTTTCCGATGCACGCCCGCACATACGGCACAAGCGGGGCGCCGCCGCTACTGCGGCTGCCGGCGGCGATGTTACAAGGCGAAATAATTACACTTCGGCGCGTAAATTTCCGCCGCATTAAAGTGGATCTGTTACGACGAACTTTCGGTAACATAAATAAATTCTGTCCTTGTTAAATAACCGGATAAAATTGGAGTCATTAGTAAGTTTAACTATTGAGTGGTGGCATAAAGCGGTGAAGTGGATTGTTAAAATATGGACGCAGATGCGATCGGCGATATACAAAGTATCGCGTGAGATATGATGAAGCTCAAATTTGTTTATATTTAGTCATAACAGTAATAATAATCTTCTTTATTCATAAACCAATGCTCAAATGGATAAAAGGCGTTAAGAACAGAATACCATAAAATCGTCAATAACAGGAAACACAACATAATTATATTACACAGACAAAAATTCATTGAAAGAAGGCGTTTCCATTTTTACCGTGATAAACAGGTTTCTTTGACGCTAATAAATATGCATTAATCCAAATAAATTATTCTTTTAAGTAGTAGCAAAGAGATATAACTTCGACTTGAAAATGATCGATATCAGTGGCAAAGTAAGATTTATTTGTCTGGAATAGTAAAGCATATTTGGTCGAATGACTACAATTTATATTCAAATAAATATTTATTTGATTGTAGGAAACGAAATTATTTGAAATTGATAAAGCATATCTTCAGTTTAATAATTCGGTTATTTGACAAAAATAAGCTATTGTCCACAGTATGGTTTCGTATTTATAGATTTTCCGTAAATATGAAATTACAGGTGTTAACAGATTGACCAAAGAAAACAGTTAAAATCACTGCACGCCACACAGTGGGGCCAAACAGCCGAAAAACGGACAAAAATCCATATCTTGAGAATGGATCATTCTATCGAGATGCGGTTGATTTTATTAGATTCAGTGTGAAAAAATACATTAGCAATGACACTAATTTTTTAAACCTAACTTGTTTAATGTATACTTTATTAACAATGTTACCCACAAATAGTTTGTTCTTTGTCAACCGACAATGAAATATATCGTATAAGATTTCACTGACTTTTCTTTTGGAGGTTTCAATGATACGCATATTATTTTCTTCACAATGCAATAGATTATATTACAAATATGTTCAATACTAATCATCAAAATGTTAAATTTACTATTGGAAAAGAAAATTTCTCAGATTTAACATTACAATGAATAAATAAATAAAAACGGAATAAATCAATAGCATAAATACAGATATATGTAAATTATAATTCATGTCAATCAATTCGTATTCGTAAGACCAATAATAATAAAGCAAATGAAACATAAACTTTTTAAAACTATATCATTACTCAAAAGACTAGATTGACAAAATTTTCAAAAACGGATTATATAAATATTATATAATCCGTTAATATAATAGAAATAAAAATAAATAAAATGGGTACAAACTATTTATAGTTGAAGAACACCTCAAGATTGTACTAAAGTAGTACTATTTCTGTCACTAGTATAAAAAGTATTTATACAATATGAATAAAATAAAATAAAATAAAAACTTCAAAAACTTTGTCACAATATTAACTCATGAGGTTTATGGTATTCAGCAATTTAATTATTTATTTGGAATGTAACATAGGTGAGGGGTATACACGGGTGCGGGTTATAGAAGAGTGCAGCTTGTACTTGCGTGGGAGTTTTATGCGCAAAAGAGACCCTAAAAAACAATGGATTAATGAATAAGTTATTCTGGAAAAATTACAATAATTAATAAGAGCCATATGTTGTTAACATGTTCTCACTTTATCTTGTTGATATGTGTTATTTGTAATAATTATTATACAAATCATAATAGGTATAAAGCATTTTTTCTTTTAAAACAAATTTAATCACATTACAAAATTTTGTACATCATTGTATGTCGATAATTACTAAATATGCAGGAATATGCAGATGATACTTTCAGGTTGTTTGCACTAATGCTTCCTGATTCAAAACCCAATAGGTGTCGATTTAAAGCATGATAAAGCTTTTTTTTTAATGCCAAATTGAGGTGGTATTTATTATGTATACTGGCTGATTTACTTACTATGCGCTTTGCGCTACTATCTACGTTATCATAGCTAACTTATATTAATTGTTATACAACTAGAAATCAGTATATTTCTTAAAAATACACGATTTTTGCAGCGTGGAATTTTGTCCGCCGTTGCCCTACTGTGCGCCAGTTGCCCGTTACCCCTCCACATTGGCGGTTTATTCCCAAAAATAAAGAGCCACCGTATGCAATGGGAAACTATGAGAAATATTTATCTGGCAAGTAACAGATAAATATTTGATAGCTATGTCTGTCATGTAGAAAACTTATTAACTTAGAGTATGGAAAATCAAAACCGCCATTTTGGCAATTTCTGTATTCGTAGAATATGTTTAACGTTCTGCTATTATAGGACATTATATGTTTATAACATTATGATGTGATGATTTAAATAACACAATTTTGACGTACATCAACTACTACATTGTCTGTAACCTTACCAACTTTGGATAAAATAAAGTTTATAGTTTTTTGAAGCAAATCGTGCTTGATATCATATGTATATCGGACAGTATGGCATCCGAAATTATTTTCACTGAAAAAGTGAAAATCCCCATACCAAATGGAGACCAGGCACGTAGTGAAATCACTACTCTTGATAACTGGTTCACGGACGGATCCAAATCCAGCTACGGCACAGGAGTCGGTATTTGTGGGCCCAGCCCTAATGAAAGGATATCCATAAGACAGCATCCAGGGGAAGCATACAACGGTCTTCCAGGCAGAGGTATTTGCCTTTGCAGCCTGTGCAGAAAATGATTGCAAAGGGGGTTTACATGAGAAGGAAAATAAATATAATGATTGACAGCCAGGCTGCTATCAAGGCAGTCTCGATCCCTGTAACTAGGTCAAAACTAGTTAGAGACTACAAACAATCCCTCAATACACTGGCACGAGACTACACGGTGTCTTTGATTTGGGTGCCGGAACATGAGGATATAAAGGACAATGTAATAGCCAACGAACTAGCCAAGGAGGGCTCTAAAAGATACTTCATAGGTCCAGAGCCCGTAAGCTACTCAGACGCAGCAAGAAAGAAGCTAAAACCATTACTGGGTTGGTAACTGGACACTGTCCCCTGAAAAGGCATCTATACAACACAGGTCGAGTAAGCGAACCGTGGTGCAGAAGATGCGAACAACAGGAGGAAACAAGTTTACATGTAATCTGCACATGTGAGCAATTGAAGGTACTCAGGCAGAAATATTTCGGGAGAGATCTATTGTAGCCCTCGAAGGTTCTCAAGTTCCCACTGGGCAAGATACTGGGCTTTACAGAGAACACCAAGCTGCTCGAGTGGAAATAAGAGACTTAATAGGAATGGTACAATAAGCACCTAGCTCAAGTGCCCGGACTTTAGGTGCCCACCTTAACTTGAATGAAATAAATGAATGAATGACACTGGAAGAACATCTACAGAAAATTGGGATCAACACTGGAGAACCCTTACCACAGGTTGTGTGAATGCGAGGCTTTAGACGTAAAAAGACAGGCAATTTTTGGAAAGCCAAAAATGGATCCAGAGGATTACTTCGATCAACCAGTCAGAGACTATACCATATTTAGCAAATTATATGCGAATCTAAGCTCCACAAATCTTCGACTATGAATGCAATCGAAGCTACAGTACACTGAAATAGTAATTGAAAATTATTTGCAAGCAATTCTGAATTATGCATTGTTCGATATACAGTACCTGTAATTTTGGTTATATAAATAATTGAAGATTTGTGGAGCTTTAGTTCAAGGATACTGGAAACTGATACGGAATACTGGAACCCCTGGTATAATTTAATGGGTAAAAGACATGGAAGACGAAATACAAAAAGCCAAGAAGCTGCAGTGTTTCTGGACATTCCATACCAGATGGCTGCCACAACAAAAAAGAAGCAGCACTTGCTAGTTTATCGAACATATTTATTTCATAATTCTTTTAGCAATGTTCCGAGGAAGCTCTTTACAATCTCTACATCTCTTCTCTAATTGTTTTTCATTTCCAAAATATGGTACGAGAATAAAATAGGGTGCTATATTTAAGCAACCCATCAAAAAGCACATACTGCTGGTGTTACTTCACGGTAAATTGAATGCTATCCCGATATTTGTCATTATTTTTGGAAGTATATCATTTGAGCTTAAGGTTCTGTCAATTTTCTATCTAAGACATTCATTTTAGAAACAGCTTCGTGTAACGTTCCTTTTGCAAGTAATAAAATACTGATAGAGGACTTTTCTATGAATTTTTCGATCGTGTTTTGATCGTTTCCCTCAAGGAATAATCGTCGATTTTTAATGAATAGGGAAACTTAGCAATTTTGTCGTTGAATAAGAACTCTATCAAGAATTATATAAATGTTTTTCAATACTCAGGTTTTATTATGCGCTTCGATCAAAACTTAATTGGAGTCAAATGGTAGTACTGGCTGTAAAACGTTAGGACAATGGTTAACGATTAAAGATGATTTAATGGGAAAAGCGGGCATGGATTGATGAAAAACCAATTCCTTTTTCACGTGTATTCTAAGCTTCCGCTGTATATTTCCAGGTTCATCAGAGAACAAGATTAAAAGAAAAATAAAAGTGACGAATCGCCTAATTGTAAGTGGAGTCAGAATTTTTTGCAGTGTTCCAGAGCTATTCCAGGTTACTTATGCTGAATAGCCACAAACTAGCAGACACCTAAGCGTTCATAATTTTTGTACTTATTCGCTTTACGTTGTAAATTCTGCCAAGAAATCATTTAGAAATTGATTTATAAGTCACGACATTATATTGTCCCTAATTAGAAATCTTTATTCATTCCAAGAATATGAAATTATGCTGCGAAGACTAGATTATCCCAACACAGAGAAACAGTTCTTGTTTTTATTAGTTTGGCAACAAACACGTTTCCTTTTGTGTTTCGCCCTGCTAGATTTGCAAAACGACTACTATCCGCCATCAAACTCACGACGCGTCATATGCTAAACGTGCTGCAGAGGCATAAAAAGTTGTTATTAAATCGTTTATTCGCCGTAATTGAATTTGCTGGCTCTTCTTTAGCGAACTTATGCGGTTCGTGCAATCGTCGAACCGCATCGGAGTATTTAAAATTCAACCAAAGAGCAGCGAATTAACGAAGTGTGAGGCAATAACCGCAGCATGTTGCGTGACCGTTAAAAAGAAATCCGCGCAAGTTTAAAAAAAAAAAGAAGCAACGTTTGTACCAGTAATTTTCCGCGAATCTTAGTGGTGAATAAAGGAGAGTTAGGCTTTGAGACGTCAGATTTTATAGAGGAAAGTTACGGTTCATATTTAATTAACGTTTTACATATTCGTGTGCCCGTGAATTGGAGTAATTTGCGTTTACAGAATTGCGCTCTTTTTTTAATACTGTAAGAATTGTGGCGAGGAGAATGAAAATGCGGGGTGTCACGGCCTTGAACTTGTATACAATTGTGTTCGCACAGTGGAGCAAGATAAGAGAACATTTGCATTAAAGACATGTGAATATATCCCATACTATTTGTTAAAAAAAAATATTTTACTCTTACACTAATAATACCTGGTAATTTTCCTTAAAAGAAGTTTTGTTGGAACATTTTGTTTTATAGTAGTCGCTGCTTATCTGTCTGCTGGAAAATAAAGTTTCCGAAAGATGTAGATACACCTAAGCGAGTAAGGGATAAGATCTTCTCTCTTACTCCCTTAGGCTCGCCTAAAACTTTGATCGCTAATCCTACATAATATATATATATATAATAAATGATGATAAACAGAGGAAAAGTAGAATTAATGATTTAAGAACCCATTGGTAGTAGTAAACTTAATATACAGTAAGTGGTTAATGGATTATAAATTCTTATTAAAATGCATTGACTGAAAACATTTATTTCATTAATTATTCATAATCACAGTAATTTTATTAACCTTGGAAAAGGTTTAAAGCAATATGATACAGTCCTCTCGAAGAACTTATTTAATTTAGTTAAGCAAATAACAGTAGGATTTAGCAAAATCCAAACAACAAGTTCGGTTCACCATCATACAGTACAGTGATCCATAGGTAATAGTTAGTATAGATAGGTATGTTGCATATACTGTTTTGAAGCAGTAATGAGCCATCTGTAGGTGTGTTATCAAAGCTTATTAAAAACCGCGCGCTTATTTAAGCGGTATACTAAAGCATGTTGCTAGTTAAAAAATTTAATGATCAGGCAGGGAGTCTATGTTGAGCGCAGTTTCCCATACTATATGAGAAATTGCATTCAACATAGACTCCCTGGTGATGATGGCGAATATCATATACACTATCGTGAAAAGTTGTTTTCTGTATACTTTCAAGCCTATTAGCCATGTGTTAATGGCCGTTTGCACCGACATCTTAAGCTTGGTTTAATTTTAAGTGACGCTTAGGTTATGATTTATGAAGTTCACTATATGCATGAGACATGAACTATCACCTTCAAAGTACCGGTTAAAATTAAACCAGGCTTAACATGGCGATGCAAATGGGGCTAAGACAAATGACAATAGACGCCACCGACAGTACACACGTAAATATTGGGCAACCGTCGGTAAGATTGGCCTTCTTGCTTATCTACGACGCACGCGTCATGTGTCATTTGCCATCTATTGGTGTGTTATCGAAATAAAAATATAGTAAACATAACCACCCATGGTGTAATCCATGCATTACAATATTGAAGCAGGGGAACCCCAATTATTAATTTAGAAGACGTTTCCTCGCAATTAAACATTTAATCAAATTGAAAACTAAAAATAGCACACTTCCTTTACATAAGTTCTGCAGGTTATCTTTGCTTGACCTAACTGCGCCCTACTGAAAAAAGAAAGCGTCACCCCTATTATACCAAGCATTTCGTTATACCGCCAAATATGAACAACGTTTATACAATAGCTCCATGAAAGTAAATGTAGCGTATTTTGAATCCATACAATCAAAAGATATTTTATTTCCACCGTATACTGGTTCACATGACCATGATTCAAATTTGTCGCGGCATTTTGGCAGATCACAAACAGGACTTAATTATTTTTACTGATGGCTCCAAAAGTAGCAATGGTTGCGGATGCACCATTTATTCTATCAATGATGGATATTATAAACTGTATAGATAAAGATGCATCTATTTATACCACAGAGGCGGTTGCTATTTTGGAAGCGCTACGCTATGCCGCTAAGACAAACTTCCAATGCATTGTAATCATATCAGATTCAGCCAGTGTTTTACAATCTATCAGTAGCACACTAAAGCCAGATAACCCTATAGTTGCAGATATTATTACTTTAACAGTTTCTTTAAAAAGAATAGATGTTGGAGCAAAATTTTATTGGGTTAAAGCACATTCAGACATCAAATACAGGGTTGGGATAAAGTATGGAACCAAGCAAATATCTTTAAAACGAAGAGGATGGTATTGACGAAACTTTGCAGACAAGTGTAAGGAAATATAATACATCTGACGTTGATTTTGTTGTTGTAAATGTACTTCCGGTCCAACCGGAAGTTCCCTCTATTTTTTTTTATTTGAATGGAACACCCTGTATATTTTTGCAAATTCTAATAGACCATGTTTTTGCGAATTCGACCATACTGGTTTTAGCACCATTATTTGTAAATAATGGAGAGCTAATTAGTTCGGCAAAATGTCAGTGGGGATGATACAATAAGTCCATAGATGTCGATCACAACCCGAAGCTTTGCCCAGCAACAAACAAACAAAAGGTATTATGATATAGTAGGTAACTGTTGACAAACTGTCAAGTTTATTTAATTCACGTCCATCAAATTACTAATTGTACGGATGAAAATGGTGCATTTAAATGAAAGAGAGCGTATTGAAATTTTAATGATGAACGGGTTTGGCAATCGCGTTAGAACTCATGAAGAAGTGTATCACCTTTTTAATGATTTGCATCCCGAAAGAACTATAACACGTTCAGCTGTCACTAAAACACTAAAACGTTTTAGTATGACTGGAACGGTTAAAAATTCACCAAAAAGAGTCAGACCACAGATCGCAACTAACGCAGTTGTTAGAGAAAACATTGCTATTGAATTAGAAGAATCACTTCAAACTTCTACCACAACTTTAGCACTAAACCATGGCATAAGTCGTCGTTCTGTAGGAAAAATTTTGAAGAGAGAAAAGTCCATCCGTATAAAATACACCTACTTCAAGAACTGTCAGATGATGATTTTGACCGACGCCTGGAGTTTTGCGAAAGAATGATGGAAATTTGTAATGCAGACGAGCATTTTGCAACTAATATGGTATTTTCTGACGAAGCAACTTTCTGTTTGAATGGAACAGTCAATCGCCATAATTCCAGGTACTGGTGCAATGAGAATCCTCACTGAATCCATGAAGCCTATACTCAACACCCTCAAAAGCTGAATATCTGGATAGGAATGGTTGAAAACAGGCTTATAGGCCCATTTTTTATAGAAGGAAACTTAAGTGGGGAAAAGCATTTGGATCCTGAGAAACCACATTAGTCCTGCATTCAACACCAATGGGGAGTTGCTCAAATATTTTGGTTTCAACAGGATGGAGCGCCTCCCACTATGATAGGCGAGTTAGGAATTTTTGGATGATTTTCCCAATCGATGAATTGGTCGTAGAGGATTCATAGAGTGGCCTGCATCCCCGACCTCTAGCCATTAGATTTTTATCCTGTTAAATAATTTACGATAAATAAATTAATTGTTCAGTAAATTGGAAGTGTTCTTTCCTATCTCTCATTATTCACAGATAATTGTGCTTAAACGTATGGTCCGAATCGCTAAAAAACAGGTCTATTATAATTTGCAAAATATACAAGGTGTTCAAATTAATGTATTATATTCGTGACACTTATTTGCAGAGTTTCATAACAATCAATCCTCTTCCGTTTAAAAGTTATTTGCTATGGTTCCATACTTTATTCCCAACCCTGTATAATGAGAAAAGTCGACGACTCTACTAAGGTTGCACTGAGGGTATTTCTTATACAAGCTCTAAATCCTTAGTATCAGAGAAATACTCAAATTAGTGGACCACGAAGTACGATATCGCGCTTGGGGAGATTCTTGGCAAAGAGCTTACAATACCAAAATGACAGTAGGCCTATATACATCCGACAGTTAATAAAAAGCCGTGGTATTACTCAGAAATTAAAATCTTTAGACGCTATCGCACAACAATAGCTCGATTAAAATTTGGACACGAACAATATCCGGCACATTTGTTTAGATTTGGTATAAAATCCTCACCAAAATGTCAATGTGGTTACGAAATTGCTAACCTGAACCACATATTATTTAATTGTGCTTTACACCAAAATGTACTGGATGGATTTATCTTACAATTGGTTTCACAAGGCATACATTTACGCAAGTAACTTGATTACTCTACTGCTTTCCAACAAGAAAACTGTGTTGAAATTGAAGCTATCCTTAAATTAAAAATTACTAACCAAACTACACTAAAATCACAGACTAATAATCGTATATCAACAAGTTATTAAACAATAATAAGCAGTCTGAAGAATTAAAGTATAAAGTTCACCTGCATATCCTGCATTCCACAAGATACGAACAAATTACAGCGAAGAAACACGAATAAAATTATAATATATATATAGAACGCCGGTATAACTGAAGGGTAATCGCAAACAAGCATCTCTATATACACTATAGTGAGATACAAAATTGCACTGGTATATTACCTTTCGTGCAATGCAGATTTTCTCAGCGGTATTCGCTGCTAGATATGACGGTTTAATCGAAATTAAATTGTCCCGTAGAGTGTAAGGAAATACGTTGTAGGATAATATATGCAGAGAAAATGATTTAAGATAAGTACCTATTTCAATATAGTAACGGCAAATATTTGGAAACATTCATCATGTTCCAGCAAAATGGATTATTATTATTATTAGGGCGTCTGAAGGAATGCCCCTTCCATTTCTAGAAGGATACAACCACCACCTTGAAAAGACATTTATCAAAACGAAGAACGCTGTCCTTAATTTTATACGCATTTCCATGCATTCTGAAATATATACCACCAGTAATCAACACGATCAATAACATTTCCGTAAAAAACTATTATATGTGGATGTGTTGGGTCGATGGCCTTTAAATGATCATATTTGTCAATTGGATAAATGTTGGAATATCAGGTGAACATAATAGTGTAGTAACTATATAGCGGTTTAATATAATTATATAAGGGTACGCTAAAAAACCAATATATTTAAACCAACCAAATATATTTTGTTAAGCATATTTTCTTTGGAACAAGCATGCCCTTTGTTGTTTCAAATATATGCAAAAAATGTACATTATTGACTGAAACAAAATATTTGGTTAGAAAGTTTAACATATTCAAACAAATTATTTAGTTCAGTATGATCACAATAATATAGTTCAACTTAGTAAAAGTGTTGGATTGGTTCCATTACTTTCATATTATTGAGACAACTTTGATACTTTGTTAACTCAAACAAATTTGCAACGACTGCAAGCTTTTTACAGTAAGAAATTAACAAATGAATATATTTCTGCTAATAACTGTAATAATTAAGAGGAATTTTTCTCAAGAAAAAATTTCTCCTCACGCAGGAGTTGAACCTACATACTCTCGTTTACCGGACAAACGCTCTATCAATTAAGCTATAGAGGAGCATGTAAATTCGAGCGATAAATGGAGGATATTTAAGAAGGACGTCGGTCTGCCAAAATCTTAGACATACATCAAAATTTACAAATTGCTGTTTCTGAAGCAAAAAGGTAATTATAAGACGGGCATCCGCTGGTCGACATCTCTCGAGATTTACGTATTGTCGTTAATGAAATCAATAAAAACAACCCTCAAACTAATAAAATTTCGTTTATTTTAGAGATATTGCGAAAATTAAGAAAATAATTGGTATAAAAAGTGATCATATTATTTTATTACTTTTAGTTTATTAATTTAACAAACCCATTAATCTCACTTAAACAATAAGTTCTCTTCAATTAACAAAGTGAATATTATTAAGAAATAAGGATTAGGCTAACCACACTTGTAGTTAATTTAATGTAATTATTATGTTCAAATTACCTAGCCCACACTTTTGTAAACAGATTCTTTGATCTAAACATTATTATTATGGCGAAGTTTTCTACCCATATAGTTACGTTCTATAGGTATATGTGATACAGCCATTGTTGTAAAGATGGCGCCTCTCCTATATCACTCAAACACGGTCATAAAAAGTTGATTTGGTGCATTTACCGAAAAAACATTGTATACCGGAAAGGAGAATTGGCAAACGTCATATACAGAACAAAATAAATTAATGAGATCAAAACTTCTCAAATTAAGGACCCTATTCCTTGATCCAACAGTCCAGCTTTACTGTACGCAAATGCAATATGCAATTTATGTTTCTTTTGTAGGTTGGTTATGTCAGTATTGTAGTAACACTTTATTGAATAGTGAAATTTTGTGGTAAGATTTGATATTAAATTTGATTAACACATAAAAGATACATAACAGATAAGGTAGGTAATTCTGAAAAAAATATTGTTTGAAGTAAAAAAGGAACGCCAATTAAATATTTAGTAAAGTATATAATATATATTTTACTTAAAACAAAAATATTGTTACTATAAAAAATATATATTTCAAAGCAAATAAATCTAATTGTTTCAACAAAATGTTTTTTCTTCTGTGTGTTATATCTATTTGAGTCAATAAAATTTATTGTTTGAAGTAAATATGCCATTTCATTAATTAAAAAATAATATTTGAACTAAACAGATATATCTCATTATTTCAATGAAATAATTAGTTATTTTAAGTATTACATTCATTTGGCCCAATAATACTTTTTATTTGAGCAAAATATTTTATTTGTTTAGTTCTATTGATCTATCTATCGACAAATCGAGCATCCCTTCAAGCCTTTCAAGATCTAACATCGACATATCTTCCATTTGTTGCTCGAATCTATACACTCCTCTCTGGCTTAATTGGTAGAGCGTTCGTCCGGTAAACGGTAAAAAAAAGTATGTAGATTCGAATCCTGCATGAGAAAAATTTTATTAGCAGAAATACAGTGATTTGAGAATCATAGTTGTTTGAAATTAGCGATAGAAAAGTGTTCTATATTAAAGAGAAAAAAAAAATCCTGACAAACACAGAGTTGTGTACCAGTGGTATGCCCTTAAGAACAAACAACTGGTGCACCATCGACAAATGCCTCCAAAAATAGACTGAATACGGTGTTAAATTTCAAGTGACATAATAATAATAATATCAATTTACTGGCTCACACATGTAGTAGTATATAACATTTTATGTATATGGGCCAAAAAGACTAAATCACCTAATGGTGTTCTTCCTTTAGCATTGATTCATTTAAATTTTTTTAGAGTTTAGCCGAAACGATCATTTTCTGTACCTGACAACCTCAATTTAGTCATTCTTTCTTATAAACACTGTTCTTCTTTAATTGACATACGTTTCCGGTATCACTGTCTATTCTATAAAACCAACTTCAAAACTTCTTTTATTATAAAAAACTATAACCGTCACTGACAGTATATAATCCATATCTACATATATCATTTATTTAAATTTCTGAAGTAATAGTACGATTGTATAATCAGTCTCTTTTTATCGATAACTCGCCGAAATGATTGCGCAGTTACAAACATTTAAAAAACTCAGCTCTAGATTCATTTTTTGAATTCAAACTAGTAAATCGCGCAGAAAGCAACTAAACTGTATATAACTGATATTTTCAGATTTTATTTCTTTAACATTTATATGCATTTTTTTTAAATCACCAACTCCTGTATATTTACTTTCATATAAATTAAATAACAGTAAAAACAAGTCGCTTATTCGTAAATAATTAACAACAAGAGATAAAATTAAGTTAAGTTCGAACTCATTAAAGGATGATTGTAAACTGAAGTGCTATTAAAGGTTTTATGAGCAGTGAAGTATGAAATAGAAGAGAATTTATAACAGAAAAAATGGCGGATCTACTTTAAAATGGTAATAAAGAAGGTTTCGAATGCGATTACGTCAACGAACAGAAATTTACTACATCTGAAACGGTCGAGAGTCTAACAAGTTGCAAGGTGAAACAGACTCGGCCAGCTAAGCTTCCAAACTCTGCCGTTCGTTAACATTAAATTTTATATAACACAAAGCGAGAGACTGGCTCGTTTAAGACAAACAAGACGCGGCGCATAAAACACACCATTCTCTACCGTACACGAACAATACGCTTGTCGTAAATTGTTTCTGGGGTAAACAGGGAAAAAGTGGAACAACTATTGTGCACGGGGTCTCAAAAATTGTACGCTGTTAAACACATTGAATATTTCAAGAGGACACTCCCGCTTCATAAAATACTAAACTACCGAATGCGGCTGTGAAATTTACGGAGTTCTGGCTTTGCCAACGCGAGCATTGCTGTGCTTCTGTATGCTACGCCGGGTTCTGGCAATTTGGCGTTGGTGCGATTGGTGCATTTTTCATAATCAATTCAGTCATTTCCCTATTCATAGAATGTCAAATTATTCAGTAACCTCTCATAATAGGAAGCAATTACCGAGATGGAAGAACTCGAACACCGCTTTTGGAAATATGATTAATCCTCAGTTTGTTGACGTTTTCATTAGTTACACCGCAAAAAAGTAAAGGGGAATAGTCCTTATTGTATCTTTGGCCCTATAAAAAAATTAAATCGTTTCAACAACGCGAGTACTAATTAATACAAACTGACATTTTATTTCTCAAATAATTGCAAGAAGCCTTCCGACGAGACGAAATAGGTCCTCAGTATACCAAACGCAGCAAACTAGAGGTGTAGAATATGCATTACATCTAATATCTCCAGCAGGGAAGCTGCAATAGCGTACATCCGCAAACCAAAACGGGGTCTATCCTGCGGGTTTGTCGATGCTTCGAAAACGCGTAATGGCACGGGCATTGGAATCTGGAGGAATGGAGAGTGGGACGGCGAAGCTTTCAACCTAGGGCCCTCTCCCACCATTTTCCAGGCCTAAATCACTACCATCCAGACTTGTACTGACGGCATCTCGAACTGCTTGCGCAAAAATGGAAGCATGGGTAATCATCTGCGACCGCCAGGCTTCTCTCAAAGCTTTGCGGGATGCCAGATTTGACTCTGAGGTGGTACTGGGGTACCCCAGAAAACTTAAAACAGCTGGCGGAACATTTAAATGTTACACTGAGATGGGCACCAGGTCACTCTGGGATCAGAGGCAATGAAATAGCTGACACGTTAGCAAGGGGCGCCAACGAGCTGCCGTTCTTAGGTCCAGAATCGACGTGTGGTAGCTCATATGGCAGCATCAAAATGTTTGTCAGATCCTAACTTGCTGTTAGGCACTGCACTGCAACTTTCAGTCAGATTGCGAACTTTTTTGATTGGATGCAATGTGACTGGAAGGGCTAAAATTGACATGGGGCACAATAGATAGATAGATAGATAGATAGATAGATACTTTATTCGCCGAAAAATCACCAACATGTGACATAGGCGTCGTCAAATATTTAATGTATTCTTAATCATAATGTTAATAAAAAAGTAAAAAAGTAAATATAAAATCAAACAGCAGTCGTAAGATTCGTTTTTGCATCACAAACATACGACTTATTGTACCCGCCTGGCCCCAAACAATATTCCCATAAGTCAAAGCAGAATACACAAATACGTAATAAATGTCAATTAATGACTTAATAGGCTTTTTGAAGCCTAACACATATGCTCTCTATTCGATCGTCCCACGCTAAATTACTATCCAAAATAATACCTAAAAACTTACAAGTTGACGAGGATATTATTTTTTCGTCATTAATAGAAAAATTAAATTCAGAGGAACATCTTTATTTATTAAAAAATTCAACAAAGACCGTTTTTCCATAATTTATCATTAATTTATAAGCCTCTCAAATTCACTCAAAACTGCATCAACTTTTTTCAAAATATCAAACTTGTTGTCACTACTCATGACAATGCAAGCATCGCATTTCTTACTATAAGTACAAGACCACCCCAAATATTTTACCAATATAATAAATCGAATTTTTGTTATATTTATGTGCGAGTTCTATTCATATTCATATTCATTTATTTAGTCATCAATATTTGCATGACATGTCAATAAACATTAAACAATAAAGTTGTTGTATGTAGTAATAAAATGATAACAAAACCAACATATTAAAATAATTATGAATAATTAAAGCTTAAGAAATCATCTACATCATATATTGTATTGGTGAGTAGGAGATCTTTCATTTTCTTTCCGAATTTTTTATTGCTCAATTTCTTCATCTCCTTCGGCAGATGATTATATAGCTTTATACCACAGCAGTCCATTCCCTTTTGTGTGACACACAATCGATGATGCGGAGCAGCCAGTTTCTCACGGTTGCGGGTGAAGTGTTGATGGAAATCACCATTGGTGGAGAAGCGTCATTGATTCCAGTGAGCAAACTTTACACAGGCCAAGATATAGATGCTGGTGATGGTAAGTACTTTTTCGTTTTTGAAAGCATCACGGCATGACTGTCTATAGTTGAGGTCACACAATATTCTAATTGCTTTCTTTTGCAGGGTCAGCACTCGCCCACTGTGCGTCGACGTACCCCAGGCCGCAATACCGTAAGATGCCACGCTATGGAAGTTCGCGAAGTAGGTGATTCTCGCTGCATGTCTGGTTGAGGCATATTTGATGGCTCGTATAGTATATATGGCTCTGCTTAATTTTTCACATAAGAAATCGACATGATTTTTCCATGTTAATGTGCTGTCAACGTTTATGCTTAAGAAATAGATCGATGCTCCCGGCGCACCGACGGTAAGGATTTGAGTTTTGGTTGTGTTTAACTTTAGTTTGTTAGTGTTAAACCATATTTTAGCAAATGTTAGTGCATCCTTCCTCATGTAAGTATAGAGGTGTCGTCTGCATAGGTGATAGTTTTGCTGCATAAGATGTTACTTGGCATATCGTTTACGTAAACAGTAAATAACAGAGGACCTAATATGGATCCTTGTGGTACTCCAACATTGATCGATCTTCAGGTAGATACACTATTCTGCCACCAAATTATTTGTTTTCTATGATCCAAATACGATTTTAGGATATCATACGTTCTTCCTCTGATTCCACAGTGCCAAAGTTTTTGCAGTAATATATCGTGGGAGACGCAGTCGAAAACTTTACTTAGGTCACATGCCATGATTTCTGCAGACTCATTGTTATCCCTCGCCGCGAAGATGTTCTCCACCAACTCCAATAGGGCCGTAACTGTAGATCTTTCTGTTCTATACCCATGCTGTGACTCTGTTTGTAAGTTATGTTTTTCAAGGAAATCTACTATCCTATTTTTAATTATTTTCTCAAAGATCTTCGAAATAACAGGAAGTACAGCTATAGGCCTATAGTTCTTTACGTCTTTAGTAGTGCCCTGTTTATGCATCGGAACAACTTTAACCAGTTTTAGTTCATGTGGAAATACTTCTTTAAAACATATTTATTATACATGTTAAAGGTTGCGCCAATACTGTTACTATTTCTTTCAGTACAGCCACTCTCATACCGTAAATGTCTCCAGAGTTCTTGTTTTTCATTTGTTTAACTATTTCCACTATTTCGATCACAGATGTGTCAAATAGGTAACAACTGTTGTAACAGCTCTTGGTGTAGTTGTTTAAGAGTGTTTAAGAGAATCGTCGATCTGATAAATATTTAACGAGATGTAAACTTTAAACTTTCGTCAGTAAATCAGTACTTATCTTAAAATCAAGAAAAATCATTATACTCCTTAAATTTTCATTCATGTTGCATTGTTTCGCTACAAAAAAAAATCATCACATATATTGTAATCGATATAACAGTTGCGATATAGAGGATTTAGCACAATATGTTCTTGTTCCAGTATATTCATAGTTTGTAACCCGATAAAATATAATACAGAATACGTTATGCATTTATATCGGCAATAAATTAGCATATGAGTGATAAGTTACACTCTGTATAACATGTGTGCTATCTAATGCAAATGTGCACTCGCTACTGCAAAGCGTGGGCGCTTTGAGTTTATTCAAACCTTCGCCATTGACAAAGGCGAACATTAACAAACAATACAATTACTTACTTAGGGTTTATTGTTATAGAAACTGGGTTTCCGGGCGTGTGGATAATGGTATGTGCGACTAATTGTGAGCAGACATCGATGCATCACTGTTCAAATTTCCTTGCGAGCAAGTCCTTTTCGTATTTATATGAATTTTAAGTAGGTATTTATTCAACGTTTGATCGTCATGGTTCTAATTAGTTGTTCAAATCGATCATTACCAGAAAAATATTTTCCTTTTAATATATATTGCCTTAGACTTTAAATCAATTCCTATGGTTTCACTTTCTGTTCTTCTTTTGTCTTAGTCTTAGTTTGTTTAGTTTGTCGTTAATGCCCTTTTTGTTCGCTTTACTTAGAATTATATTTAACATATGTTTATCGTTTAAACATTATTCATCACATTAAGGTAAAGTAAATTGACAGTGGATCTGCGCATCTACTTTTTTTTTTTGAGATGTTTTCCTAGTTCAACGTTGTTACGACACTCGAGTAAGAAACACTGAATCGTACACATAAGTCTGTAGTTACGTAAGTGATTAACATAACCCGCACTTAGTATGTAAACTTGGTGCGTTGTAACATGTAACTTAGCGAGTGATGATTTAAAGAATGCCTTCGCGTACTTCTAGTGGCATGCCTGTCGTGGACCGGCCGTTTATTTGCTTCCCCGCTTGTTGCTTCTAAAGGAGGCAAAGTCCAGTATAATCACAAACAAAACTACGGGAGAGGTATACAACATCACCAAAAAATGCCGTTGAGTACAGGGTTTTATTACAACCTGGATTCTTAAAACAAGGATAAAAAAATTTACATATTTGAAATGCATAGGGTGTTTCAGACAGCTCTTCCACTATCTCTATCTCGTGTCCTATTTCTGCTAGGATTATTGGGTGAAAAAATTAATAATAGCTTCCGAAATCGTTTCATTATATCGGAAGTCGACAGCAGGTTTCTTTCTTATTTTAAATGAAACGATGTGTTCTTTTACCTCAATGAATTCTACCGAATACAATTTCTATTAAAATTCTTTACCTCTAAACTCAACCGCTTTTTTAGATATAATGTCATTTACAACGTATTCGATAATATTCTGTATTTTACAGGCCATTAGAGACAATGATGCGAAATTACAACGCCATAAGAAACAAAATTTTACATACAGAATTCCGTCGAAAGAATAACTAAGCTATATTCAAGTTGTTCCTGAACAGATCGTTTTGGAAAACTTTAACCTTTAAATCCAGATTTTTTTTTTAAAATGTAACATATTTCTAATTACTGTATTTGATAGAGGTAGAAATCATTCATAAATAAGTTTTAAGGATTGGTATGTCTATTCCTAGTCGTTTTGAAGATATTTATCAATATTCAGGTATGAAAAATAGAATACATAATATAGCCCATAGCGGTGGGCTATGAAAATGACAAGTATGAAAATCACAAAGCATCGTTACCTCACTTCATCATTAAATTGCTTGTTGCAATGATGTATATGAATATTGCAAAAGAAAGAATCTTTATAAGATAAGGTTAAACGTCGTTTTAGGTAGAGTGCGCGTGTCGATTATTGAGAATACTATAACACTCTCCGGAACCTCACGACTCTGAGTGTAAGAAATCAAAAAAAGCTTATTTTAATTATATTTCAAAGTTTAAGTCCGAAAATTTATTTCCCACAGCCTGGAAGAAGCCATTAGTAATACCCTTGCCAAAAATAAATAATTCTCAGAGTTATTCAGATTTAAGACTTAGTATTAGTATTTTACCTACTTTATCTACATTTTTAGAATTATCAATATACAACCTAGACAACTTGGACGAGTACAATATACTCCCAGACACACAGTCGGAACTTTGCTTGGTACATAGTTGCGAGACTGCATTATTGCGGGTAACTGACGACATTATTACAGCTCTTGGTTATGTTGGATTACACTAAAGCTTTCGATACACAATATCACATAATGTTTTATTAGCCAACTACATTACATGGACTTCAGCGACAGTGCTGTGGTTTTGCAATTAGTCAGATTTGCATTGAGTACTTCCAACCAGCGTTGTATCTAAAAATATGTTCCTCATGCTTCGATATTAGGACTACTTCTTTTCTCATTTTATACCAGTGACTTTAATTAAACTTTAGATCATTGTAAGGTTCAGATATTCATATGTGGATGACACCCAGTTGTATCATTCCTTTTCTTCTTCTGAAAGTAGCACTGGTACTGAGAGAGTAAATACTGATTTGAGTAGACTGTGTGCAATGTTTTTTAACGTTAACACCTTACTTTCTACTGCTGGTATTTGGCAATAAAAATGAAAGACTTATATTGGCTGAGGTGCTTAAATGTGAAATTCATGGAATGGAGATTGGGCAGTGCTATGAGGCAAAAAAATTAGGTATTGTGATTGATAGATCACTTCATTTTAGAACACATATTTCTATTTATATTAAAAAAGCGTATCTAGCATTAAAGTTGTTATATCCACATAGAAAATATCTACATCAGTCGATGAAGATGTTGCTCAGTGATTCATTAGTTCAGATAAGAATACTACTGGTAGAATTCAACTCACAGAACTCCAAAACTCTTGAATAAGATTTATATTTAGCATTTGTAAGTATGATCGTAAGTTTCCCTCTTTGAATTGGTTTAATATGTTCACTCGTGGACTGTTGCATTCTTCTTGCTTATTTCATAAAATTTGACTTCAAAAACAGCCTGTTTATTTATTTAATAAAATCAGCTTTCGTCCAGAAATAAGCATGATGAAAATTCATGTTATTCTAAGAGCAGAATTACTCCCCGCTTTATGAAAATGCTTTTTTGTATGAGAGGAGTTTTAGCTACAACACTACAGGTACTATAACAGATTGTATATCGCACGTGGAAGAATTGAGTTATAATATGTTTTTATTTATTTCTTAGTTGCCAATGAGTTGTTTGTAATGTCTTTTTCGAAACACGTACATTCAAATGAAGATCGTAGTTCAGTTAAGATAAGTATCCGATTGTCAGAAGACACTTTCTTACAAGATTCTCTTTTTATTAGCTTAAAGGTGTTTCTCAGACAGGATTTCAGAAGAAGTTGCCCTAGAAAATGACATCATATAATCTCCCTATAAGCATACAGACGGTAAGCTGCTCAGTTAGGATTTGTGGATATGTGCGTCATCATTTGATAACTTCTTAGCTAGTAAATCTATATTTCCAAGATGGTGCGCTATTAATTATCAGTCTTAAAAACTCAACGTTAATTTTCATCGGTTTGATCTGTGAAACTCATTGACCAGTTGTCATTCTTTTTGAAGGAGACTTTTACCATATTGGCTTTGATTACGTTGGCTTCCCCAACGGAACTTACTTAGACTGCATCTATTTGTTAAGTAGCACTCCAGTAATGCATGGACTCTCCCTCTGAAATCCATTCTCTCCAGATTTTTTTTTTGATGTAGGATGTTGTGATATACGTTATGATATAGTTTCCAGAAGAAGAAAAGAATTCCATTCTTTTCAGATACCGTTTCTATTATTTGAGTAATCAACACCCCATGGGGTCTGGTAGCTGATCTTTCGTTCATGTAGCAATTTAAATGATGTCAAGGGATTGCAGGTTTTAGTTAAAACTATTAAACGCGATAGTATGTAATAGGCCCGATGCTTCATCCAATCATTCATCAGAAACAAGAAACTACTTGAGCTTGACCGTAAAAATGTCTAAGCAATTGTTCTTCATTTTACAGATCGTTATGCAGACTTATAAAGCATATACAGGGTGATTCTCAATATATGCGATAAACTTTAAGAGCTGATTCCTGAGGTTATTTTGATCATAAAATTTATATAGTATATGTAAAAACGGTCGGGTTTAAAGTTATTGAATGTTAATAATAAATTATGATATGACTAACACGATACAATATCAAAGTTCGTTCTTCAGAAATATTGTGTTGAGAGGGAATTGCTTATTTGTCATTCAATATTTGTCAATAGTTATCAGAGTATTCTTCATTTATTGCCAGTTTTGTTTTCTAAATGAATTCACGAATGCTGAGAGTATGATATGCATTTCGTTTACAGTCTTGCCAAATGGAAAAAGCGTGCTGCTAGAACGCTTTGTGAAGACGAATACCCAACCAATAATCACCCCGTATCATTCAATTTGCCCGTCTCACCACTCTTAATGAAACGGAAATTTAAAAAACGGACGACTGATAACGGGCACCCATCTACAGTGAGAACCCACAAGTTGAAAAATGGTACTAAATGAAATGAGGACTTTACTACAAGCACCAAGAAAAATTGTTTTGCTTTAAACATTAGTCAGGCCACGCTTGGAGAATTGAAAGATCAACTTCGTATTCATATCACAATTCAACGGTGCAGGCACTTTAGCGGTAGATTTTCCGCAAAGAGTGGCTTTTTGTCAATGGATGCAACAAAAATCGCACAAAATCCTGATATTTGGCTCAAATATCTCACCCACGAGCTATCTTTCTCTAAGCGATTATTGATTTTCATGATAATCAAAATATGGGCGAAGAAATCTGTACGAACTAGTGAATGCCCGTCATCAAACATCAATTCTCTGTGAATGTGTGGGCCGGAAGTTGAGATCATTTGATAGTCCACATTTTTTCCGATGCGGTTAAATGCGAGATAACCGCAATTTTCTTAAAGAGGAGCTACCACTACGCTGGAAGAAGTCCGTTGCAATTAAGATTACAAATGTATTTTAGCATGACGTGCTCCAGCGCATTTAGTTTAGATGCTCGCGAGTTGGGACAATACGTATCCAGATCTGGATAGAACGAGGAGGTCACACCTGGCCCTCCTCGTCTCCCAGACTTAAATCTTGGACTTCTGGGTCACTTAATCATTAGCTTATACGACTCCCATTGAAAATGTCGATGAACTGAGAATGTATTATCGCAGCTTTCAAACAATTCGACATACTTCTAGTAATTTAAGAACGGACTTGCGAGTCATGCGACGGAGGATAGAACTTGTATTGATGGGGGCGTCATATTTCAAATCTCAAGTATAAGTTAAATTTTGTTTACTATATTTGTTATTTTAAACATTAGTATGTAACTTACTATTAAAAACATTGACACTTTAGAACTAAGGATTTTGGACATATGTCTTATGAACTGTTATGATCAAATAACCCCAGGAATAGCGCTTAAAGTTTGTCGCATATATTGAGAATCACCCTGTATACACAATTGAACTTTCCAATGAGACCAAATGCCGGCAGTGTTTGAAGAAAGAAGAAACAGTTCAGCCTATGGAAGTGACAGATGACTTCCAGGCCGCAATGATATAAGATTTCTTCTCGAAGAAGACTTGCAAGAGATCTCATTCGACAAAATTCTATGCGTGCTTTAAGGGCTTAAATTTGGATGAATGACCATTAAGATAACCTCACCAATGCCATATAATATATAGCTGTAAAATAACTAGGGTCTATTATTTTACAGCTATATATTATATGGCATTGGTGGAGGTTATCTATCGGCTCTAGTGTCAGCAATACCTAATTCACTCTTTGCTATAGTCATTATTGCTATAGTATAGGCAAAGCTCTACCGGCATTTTTTGAAACAAACTCGTCATGTTAGCATATTGGGTTCTTTTATTAGCATGATACAAACCTTCGACTTACAAGTTTATAAATAAGAGCGAAAAATTCTGATAAATCCATTGTGATCGAATGAATTTTGTTATTTCAAATTTCTGTCGATTGCCAACAGCACCAATGTTTTTGGTTTTATTACAGTTACCAGGGCGTTGTTTACTTTACGAACAATCATTGTTCGCCTCCAGTGATGTTTGCACGACATTCTCTATAAGTTATGATTGCCGGAATGATCGAAATACATACTAAAAATAAAATATTGTAAATGTCGGCTAAATAAATTTCTTCCGCCTCGTAATTGTGTTCGACAAACGCGACTTTGTCGTATCGAGTCGGCGAACTGGTAAAAGCACACTGTCCAGTTAGCAGTCGATGGAATTAACACAGACCGTTTCTCGGAAATCTCGTTCGCTAAGCGAAATCAAACAAACCGTCGTAAATGCCGGCCAGCGAGGAAATGGATTTCTTTCGGTGCTCGCTTGTTTTATAACATTCACTGTTCAGTTGCTACACGGCTTATTAATCGCTTGCAAGG